>JASDQU011403370.1:11107-22743 GCA_032191745.1 Picea mariana
CGTCATATTTTAATTCTTCTGATTGATCTCCTATTGAAAGTTCAACATTATGATTATTATCTTGTGCAATGAAAACTTTTTTATCCTTTTCTTGAGAATTTGTTTTTGCATTTTCCATTTGTTGGGTAATGAATAATTTATTTGCAGGACATTATCAAGTTGTGCAATTGTGTCACATTTTTATTTAGGAGTTTTCTTTTCTTGAGCTTAATCCACTTCATATGCATAAATCCTATTTTCATATGACTTATCAGACACTTCACCCATCATTCTCCTATTGTTAATTTTATCTGTTTCAAGTGCAATATCTTCATCATTTTTCTTCCTTTGCACTTTTGCTTTTATTCTCCATATCTTCTTATAATTTTACTTAATGTTGGAGATACTTGCCTTCATCTAATACTTTGGCAATATACATTCACTAGACATATGGCCATAATTGTTGCATTTTTGGCATTCAATATTGAAGTCTTGTTAGGGAGAGAATGAGTTATGATTTCTTCTTTTTGCATTATTCTTATTGTTTTCATATCTTTGAACATTTCCTGGATTGTACTTTCTATAAGATTTACAATGTACTACTTTATGTCCAAAATTATTGCAAGAATAAAAATATCCAAGGAAAATATATCGATTTCTATTAGAGGGATTCCTTTTGATGATTCTATCGTTTTTTTCATCATTTTCTTTAGTAGGGAGTGCAAATTTCTGTTTTTTGAGGACATTCTTCAATGGTATTGTCCTTGCATTATTTTATTATCTCATTATGGAGTTCTTAAGAGCATCTGCATAGTTGATTCGATGTTTTTCATTCTTTTATTTTGTAGAGGGATCATATCCCAATCATGTCTTATAATTTGATGATCTTTGACTTCTAAGAATGTTATTCAAGATTTTTGAGTTGTTTTCAAACTTAGAATGAATGTCTTATTTTTCTAGTTTCCCTTTTAGTTGAATTATTTCATCTTCCAATGTCTTACATCTTTTTTTTTTTCATTGAGTTCCTTATTCAATATTTCTTATTTTATTTTTGTTTCTTGGAGTTCATTTTTTAACTCAATAATCAATTGTTATGAATCACTAATGGTTTTGGAAGCCTCCTTTTTTCTTAATTTTATAAATTATTCAAACTTTAGAAGTTGTTTCCTTAGTAACTTGCTTTTCTTTTTATATTTACTTAGTTCTTCAATTGCACGCATAAATTCTTCCTCAAGGTTCACTTCTTATTCATATTCTGAATGATTATCATCTTGAATTTTCATTCCCATAAATAGAATCTTTGGCTCCTCTTCTTCACTTTCATCAGATGAGCTACTCTCTTCATGGATAAATAAAATTTTCTTCTTCTCATAGAAATTACTTTTATCTTTCATTTTTATCTTCTTCTGATATTTGAAAGTTCTTTCATGATCACTTTCCTCTTGCTTTGGATAGGGACATTTGTTATAAAAGTGTCTGATTCTACCACAATTGAAACATTTGAAGGGTAAATTTCATTTATATTTTTCAGATCCTTTCTGGAATTTCCATATAAAGTCGACATCTTCTACATATGATATGTCTAACTGATCTTCATTAGACATATGTTCCCGATTCTTATTTTCCTTAGAAGCCTTAAAGGATGTTTATCCTTTTGATAGTTTTTGTTTGTCCTATCCTCATCTCATACGCTATAATAATTCCATGTAGCTCATTTACTCTAACTTTGTCAATGTCTAGTATGTCTTCAATTGTAGAAATATTTGCATCATACCCATATATGTTGTACAATGGGGTTGTCTTTAAGTTATTCTCCAGGTGCGCTGATTGATTTAACTACCTAATCTACTCTATGAAGATATTCAACAATGTTCTCTTCTTCTTTCATCTTCAAATTTTCAAACTGATCTCTGTAGGTTTGTAACTTAGCTTCCTTGGATTTGTTGTCTCCTTCATATATAACCTCGAGTTTGTCCCAGATCTCATTAGATGACTTACAATGCATTACCTTAAAAAATATAGGATTTTTTAACCCTCCTAGAATGGAATTAACTTATCTTGAGTTGTCATTGAAAATCTTCTTTCCTACAGTATATGTGCGTGGAGTAGTTGGTGCAGTGTACCCATTTTATACATATTTCCAAAAATCAAAACCAAGAGTCATAAGGTAGTTTTTCATTCTTATTTTCTAGAGAGAATAATCATCTCCTTTAAATACTTGTTGGAAGACATTACTTCTTGTTGATCCATCACTTTCATGATATACCTTCCAATTATTAGACTGTGTTGAAGGCACTTGGCTTTAACACCAATTGTTGGAAATACAAAGGGGGGGGAGGGGGGTGAATCTGTATTACCTTTTTAAATGATTAGTTATTACTTTGTTATTCTATTTATCATTACAATATATCAACAATGGACTTGTATTTAAGAATCAATTATATAAGTATACTTAACAGGAATTACAAATATTATAAATAATAATTTGTGATTGTGAAGGACACCAATCCTCTTTAGAGCACCAAATATTGGAGACATAAATACCCTTATTCACGAAACCAACACTAGGAACCACCAAATCCCTTGTTTTAGGTCACCAACCTCGGGAAGCACCAACTCCCTTGTTTTAGGGAACCAATTCTAGGAAGCACCAACTCCCTTGTTTTAATTTTGTTGGGTCACCTCGGTTCTTCTTTCAATTTATTTTTAATTAAGAATCACATTCTTAATTGGCACTGGTTTCCAAGACAACCCACAGCTATGGAAGATTATAATTTGACTCACTGCACATCAAATCCATAATAAGGTGTCCAAGGACCTCTATAGTGCATTTCGGCTTAACATTGTCCCTGATACATAGATCTAACAACCTATATGGGTGTAACAATGATCAAGCACCAAATCTAAAGGTGTTAAAACATTTCTTCTATGGATGTGACCGGTGGCTAGATCCATGCACTTATCCCTATATGTAATTTAATATGGATCGTTGGTTTCCAAATTCAAATTCTAAAAATAGGCACTTCCTTCAATCCACTTTCCTTTGTGACCACGGGCTCAAAACCATGGGCTTATCTATTTCATGTGTTCTTCTATTATCACTTTTCTCCTTTTTCCCTTATTCTTCTACATGGGACCGTATTCAAATATCTGAGGGATTATTTACTTCTAGGCCCTTTAGCTTCTTTACAGTATCTCATGACCGGTTTTGGAACCAGGTTCTCCACTACTTCATCCTTAAGGATTTATGATCTTTGCAGTATTCAAATTCTCGCATAGTAAATTTCATCGAAGTGCATATACCATATTTACTAGTAGATTGGATGATCGATATTTAATATTCCATTGAATGGACAATCTTGTCTTATCTAGAGGCCTCAAAAAAATTGATGATCATGGCTTAAACAAGAGTTGAGATCTATGGTTGTTACAAGGAAAATCTCTCTATGGCTAGCGGTAAACCAAAACGACGAAAATGACTGCAAAAATCAACTCTAATATCATATATACTATATAAACAAATATGCTAGAAAGACAGGATAAAGGGCCTACCTTGTCCAGACGTTTGATGAAGTCCACCATTGACCACTTGACTCAAAGCAATACACCTGCAACTTTTCCTCAAAAACCAAGAAACATAAGCATATGGTGATAATATATAATGTTAGCACATTCAATAGCATAATCCATCAACATTTGTGACAAATATGCCTATGGAATAACAATTCAAATATTTGTAACATATTAATGGGATGAGAAAATAGTATTTCTATTAAAATGTAATCAACAGAAGTGAATGAATTACAACTTCTATGTCGGCATGGTTTGGAATAGATAAACTAAGTCTGTTCCAGTTGGGCCTCCACTACTTCAATCCTCCATCAAAGGCAAGCTCATATAAGAGAGACAATGAGTTTCTCAATCATGTAGGGAAGACCTTGGGGGATAAACAATGTGTTCAAACTTAAAACGATAAAGGGATGCATACTCAATATGAAGTGAATAATTTCTCTAGATTAAATTTTCTCTCAAAGTTGAATTCTTCTCATCTTTCCCATAGCTCAGATTTGGCCCATTTATAGCCTTCAAGTGGAGTTGAAGGGTTGATTTAGAATGTTTCCAATATATGGAAGGTCAAGGATCATGGATATCGTAATGTTACATGGAAACCCAACACCATTTTTTAATTTTTGGCAAAAAACCCAATGTATATGGGTTGTGGTGGTCAAACCTATGTATACACATGTTGTATAATAGATAGGGTGCATATATGTTTAAAACTAGTGTTTTTGTCTATGGAATTTCCAAAAAGGGACTTGAGATCTACATAGGGAAATGGAAAAAGGACCTATGTGGAAGTTTTCATAGGGTGAGGAAAATCTTTCTATAACATATGCCCCATAATGTGTGAGGTCAAAGGAGTATATGCGATGCTCAGAATACATTATAATACCCAGAAGTGGAGCAATGGAGACCTAGCTGGAAAAACTAGTTTCTCATTAGAATCTGCACTAACTTTGCGCACATGGTTGCTAATTTGAATTACATTGAAGATCCAAGAGAAAATATAACAAACAGTTGTTCATAGCCATGAATAGGCACTACAAAGTTTTAGACAATTGTCTTAGGTTGCTTGATAGTTGGTATGAATTGTTAGTTGTCATTGATTTCAACTATTGGAGAGTGATATTTTAGATTCATGTCAACCCTTAGTGATTGATGTCAACCCTTGAAGAAAGTCTGTTAGCAAATTATGGTAGCACAAAGGTTTGTGTAATGAAACCAAGGTTGTTTAATGTATAGTGGTATGAGTTTTAATATATTTTAAGGTAATAATATTCTATATGGATAGTACATGTCATTCCATTTCCGGTGGTATGTGGAACATCACATAACTCCTCACAATTAGAGAGTTATGGCCATGAGAATTTAGAGAACCCAGGTTTGGGTAATGGACCCAAGTTTTTTTGATGTATAATGGTATGATTTTTGATATGTTTAAAGTAAATACAATTCTATATGTATAGTACATGTCATGCCATTTCCATTGGTATGTGGAACGTCACATAACTCTTCACGGTTTGAGAGTTATGTCCTTACAAAGTTGGAGGACCCTCATATGTTGGCTTGAAGCCCCAAAAGGTCAAAGAAGTCAAAGAGATTGCAAAGAATAAATTATTATTTAAATCATAAAGTAAAGTGACAAATTCAAGAAGGATTATTTAAATAATAAAGAGAAGTGACAAAAAAAAGGAGATTATTTAAATGATAAAGTGAGGTGACAAAGTCAAGGAGGAATATTTAAATGATAAAGTAATGGAGAACTTTCTAATTATGGAAAGTGGTTAAATCTAAAAATGAGGAAAATAGGTTAAGTGACTTAAAAATGGGTTAAGTGACCTAGATATGGGTTAAGTGATCTAGAAATGGGTTAAGTGACCTAGAAGATGCTTCTAAGGAAGATATTTGAAGAGTATAAATAAGAGGCAAGGCTCTCTCATTTTATATCACACTTGAAAATATTGAATATCTATAGGTGATTGAGGTAACCAAAGGATATATAAGACGAATTTCAGAGGGAATGTGAAGAAAAGAAGGCCAAAATTCAAGGGAGGATAACTTCTTTTGATGATGCTTTCTAAGGTGTGTTATTTACAGGTCATCTCACCATTTTTGCAAAAACCTTTTTTATAGAATGATTTAGACCACGAAATTTATAACACATTGAGAAAACATATCCAAGTATCTTTGGTAAAAATTTAGTTTGTGGTTCATCTTAGTTTTGGAGTTACACTCCATGGAAAATGGGGTTTGTGGCTAGTCCTGAAACTAGTCTAAAACAAGTGTTTCGGGTAAAAGTGTCATAACTTCTTCATAAAAGATCCAAATTCAATAAGACCAAATGTTATGGTTAGATTATAGTCTGTAGTAGTCTTTGTAACATTTTCAAATCTATTTAACAAATATTCCATGAGGGGCACACTCTACAAGGTCACTCTCTAGAATAAGCTAGAATTCAACAAGGTACATAGTTATGATTATTTCAAGTTAGGGTTGTTGACTAATCTGAAACTAGTCATGTGAGACTAATGAAAAGTTTGATGAAAATGCTAGTCTCTTGTTGTGAAATTTAAGAAAGGCCTACAGGTATGTGATCATATACACCAGGTCTATTACAGAGTTAGAAATCATATCTGGATGATGAAATTGATGAGGGATTTTGGTTAAGGTACATGTTGGGTACATGGTTGAGACAAGTATTTGATGAGTATGCACATACATGAGGTGTATATTTGATGATGTTGGTACATATTGATGAGTCAAAGTAGATGAGTATTTGATACATGATTGGTACATACTTGCTACATGGTTGGAGGCACTTGTTAGTAGTATTGTTGACACATGGTTTATGGATGATGTAGCATACTTGTATTGGTATATTATTAGAAGCACATATTGATCGTGGTGATAGTTATGAGTTGTTGTGTTATGGTTGGTTGATCCACATATTTCAGATTTGTCTTGGTGAGTAGATATTATTTGGTTGATAATATTGATGAGACAGGTTGTTGTGATAAGTTGTTTGGACATGTTTTTGTGACGGGTTATTTGTACAGGTTTGGTGCATGGTTCATGCATTTGTTAATGGTACAGGTTGTGTACAAGTTTGGTGCATGGTTGATGAACTTGTCCATGGTACAGATTTTGTATAGGTTGGTGCATGGTTGATGCAAATTTTTATTGTACAGGTTGATTACAAGTTGAGGTACAGGTTGGTGCATAGTTGATGCACTTGTTTATGGAATAGGATGCTTACAGGTTGATTGGTACAGGTTTACAACAGTATATCTCACAGTGATACTGTGACAATGGTTCCATCATTCTACTTATACATCAGGGCGGTTGGATGGGGCAAGGAAAGGTGGTTGTAGACACCTTCTGGTTGTATCCAAAGAACATAGGTGGTTATAGCTAGAGAATTGGGGAGCTGGAGCTTCCCTCAGGTTGTAGCCTAAGAAGCTAGGGGGTTGGAGCCTCTTTCCAGTTGCGGCTAGAAAAAAAAGGAAGTTGGTTCATCCAATGAATGTAATTCTTAAGGACATATAAGAAAAACCATTCTGTAGTTTTCTCCCTCTTTGGGTTTCCACGTAAAACATTGGTGTACTGTGTATGTGTATGATTGTTCATTTGTTCATGGCTTATTTTCTCTAAAATTATTGGATGATAATGCTACATTGATATAAAACTTGGATTATATAATTAAAAAGGATTAAATTTCTCTATTACTGATTCACCCCCCCTCTCAGTAGTCCAACAAAAAGGTGGTTACATGCCAAAGGATGTCATAGTCATGAACAAGGCCTAGTAAAACCAGTCTCAAAATCAATCTAAAGATATATGTATACCATAGAGTAAAATCTCATCTCCCATGATCACTAAATCCACATAGGTATTGTTCCAATGAAAGATAGTAACAACACAGGAAAGTTGTGACTATAAACTAGTGTCTTCAAGTCTTCTACAAAATCTGCCAAAGGTGCAAGTCGACATCATGTGAAGAAAGGAGTTGAGGTTGAACAAAATGAGACTTAGTTTCATTACTGGTCATTAAGGTATGCCATTAACAAATGTGATACAAACTACCATTAATGAAAGTAGGTATCAAGGAATCGAGTACATTCTTACAATTGTGAATAAGGGTGTTGATGTCGAACACTTGAATAATCCATCGATCAAGAGACATTCATGTATTCCCAATTGTCGATGGTGAGAGAACCTTCCACTAATGAATGTAAGCCTCTAGTTATTCATAGGACTCTAGGCCTCATCTCCTGAATAGATTAGTTGAATTCGATGGAAGGAGACCCGCTAAAAGAAGAGCATTGAGGCATCTCTCATCATTCAACACTAGGTACAAAGGAGGATCTTGATGACTTGGAGTAAATTGGATGAATAACATGTTCACGAACAATCGACCCTGTGCATCCTTCGCATGTGCCAGATGCAAGTGGTACACAAAAAATACCCTCTGAATAGAAGCCAATAAGAAAAATTTCTTACAAAGGCGAGCAAACCACCAATAAGGCTAATGGAATCTCAGAAACTGAACGGATCCCAATGTGTGAATAGATTTCTTTCCATCGAAGACAATGGAAACCATCGAGTGAGAGATCAATGATGAAATGTCGATTGTTGGGTTCAAGGTTACATACCAATCAGGAATGTAGGACCAGGGTGCACAATAGGACTACAACCTCATGTAATTCTAAGACACGGTGAGGGTATGGATGACATGCAAAGTTAAGAGCTATGAGGAATGGCCGACATAGGTTTATAGACATCCTTTGAACAAGAGAATGAGACATATGGAAGACTATGGAAGCAAGGACTCAATGATGGAACTTGGTTATGAAAGAGGCATAAATAAAATTCTCCATAGGGACTGGAAGACTAACCAGTCGGGGGAGTAAAATCTTTGTAATGAGCTCAGCTTCCTAAGGTCATGATAAACCCAAAATTTTGATGAAAAGTGGACTCAAAAATTTTGTACTATGTTCAAAGGTGACATGAATGCTGCCAATATAAGATAATATTATTTTCCCTCCCATTTTTTATTTTTTTTCCTAGTCAAATGAATGCTATGATACAGAGGAGGAAACGAGTTTCGCAGGTAAGCAATCTAGTTCCAGCAATGGAGCATACCTATGCTCAATGCAAGGAGGTGAATATTGGATATGGACACATGGGGGAATGTTTCCTCTTCGATATATGGTGTCAAGCTATAAAGGATATAAACAAGGCTCTGCTTGGATAATGATGCAAAGTGCTAAGGTGAAATGCTTATATAGCAAAAGCGAGAACCGGCAATAGGTTCAATACTACAAGAAAGAGAATCAAATGCAATTACAACTTAACAAAAAAAAATATTATTTTTCATAATATTAGTCTAATTGGTTTGAAAAAGGGACAACATTGCACCAAATAGACATCCTTTTAGATCCAATTTATGAGTGTGAAAGAGACAAGTTCACTCGATGATATTTTCTCTTTTTGAGAGAGTCAGACAAGAGCTTAAATCATATTCGTTTGGGATTCCTTTAGGTATAGGTTAGCATGTTTACGAGTAATAAATGAAGTTCAACATAAATTCATGTATTAGCTATAAGAGACTCTCGGTCCTACGGATAAAAATCTCTACATGGGCACTGAATGAAGGAGAGGATATAACTAGGGTGCCCATGTTTGGTAAGTCTCTACCATTCGATAATGACACTTCTAGTTGCAAATAGAAGGTTTTGTGTCCCTATGAAATGGGTTCGTACCTAAGGCATATGAGCGATAGTCATATGATGATGCAAGTGTGCATGATGGATTGGATACCTATCCTATATGTTGGGTAACGAAAGTACCTTTCCAAAGTTATGAAGAGACGAAATGGCACTGAAAACCACAAGAATCCATGGATAAAACTACAAAAACCAACTCCATCCACTTTCGCATTATTCCATTAGGCAAAAATATTGGATGAAACTATGCAAAGTGGGTAAAAATTTCCTGTAAATAGAAAAAATATTACTATACCATTTGTGTTTTTACCCAAATAGTGGATTTTAGACCAAATTGCTTAGGAACTTCAACTGGTAATTGTGGGAGCTACATGTGACGCAATTGATGGCCATTTGGACCTGGTAATTCATCTTTATCTCCTTCTTCTTTTCAGTGGATTAAAATTTGTAATTGGACTTCATTTTTAAAATTATTTAGGGTGCAACTTAAAAACTTGGGTGTATACGGGTTATAGTTTATTGGGTCGTGTATACGCATAATTATACACGACTATTTGAAAATAAGTATGCGTATAAGAATCCCTATATGCGAATGTGTACACTACAACTCATGTATATTTCCATGGATAATGTTTTTTAAAGGTTGCTAACTCAAAAAAGGGTTTGACTCTTGCAGGGTGGTGCTAGAGTGGAGAGAAATAGAGCACGAAGAGGTGGATGCTATAGTGGAGAGAGATCCAGGGGCCCAAATGGCCTTGAAAAGATGTGGAATATACAAGTTTTGGGATCTCAAAGGTATGAGGGATCAAGTGATATTGCTTTAGTTGCTTGTTAACTATTGGGATCCAGATAGCAAGACCTTCAACCTTGATGGACAACCATTAAGGATTGAAGTTGAGGACATCTACTTCTTGAAAGTATTGTTGCGTCGGGTGAGGTGGTCAGCCTCAAATCCCAAGGAGATAGGAGTGGCATGAATATTGAGGATTACATAGCCACTCATTGCATTGCAGGGACCAAAAAGGTAGGGGGCCAACTCCCAATCAGTGTGATCAACAATCTGAGCCTCAAGATTGTTGTCCTGGTTTTGGCATAGATCACAGGGTCAACCTCATTGCACTAGGCATCAAGGCCACTTATGTTTTATTCAATGGATTTCTTGTGACCCACGGTGTATGACTGTTGCACCTCATTGCTGACCAATATGAAGAGCCAGCTAATAGACTGCAAACTAGGAAGAAGTAGGAACTTCGACTTCACTTCTATCCTTTGTAGTTTTTTCTTCAAGCAAGTTTGAGGCCTGGGAACTAGAGTTGAGATTACTCCACATGGGCCTTAGAATCCATCCATGGCATGATGGACCAAGCTGATGATGCGGCAAGGGGGTGGTAGTGTTCCAACACCGTACAATGATGACTTTTTCTTCTAATGGAGTCGACAGGTGATAGAATTGGATGACTACACTTACTTAGGGATTGAATTCATAGGAGATCCAGATATGTCATTACCACCAGGATCCATTTACAAAGATATAGGTATGTCACAGTTTTTTAAATATTTCATTTTTTTTTTTATTTTTGTATACTCAGACAACTTTTTTTTTAGATGATGTTAAGTACTAACTGAACATGTATGTGATGCAGACGTAGGTCCATGACACTGGATGGAATTCAATGACATCGTTAGAGGCACCAGGGAGGTGAGACAATGAGAGGGATGGAGATAGAGTGCTTCAAATCCTGAAGGGAAACCTGTCTCATTTGATGTAGAGGATTCCTATGGTTCAGGTGGAGGATATATCGGAGGACATGCAACGATAGGTGCTAGGTGTGCCTCGTGCTTGAGTATGAATCTTTCGGAATCTCACAAATGTTGTAGTATGATATTGTTGTCACAGGGGAAGACCATGGATTCAACACTACAAAAACACACCAACAAAACCCTAGCTACCATCCCTTTCGACTGTTAGAATATAGAAGATTTTTCTCATGTTACCATTGACGATACCCTCGTCACCCAACCATAGGACGAAGCCACCCTCCGAGCACCTTGAACTTGACAGAGAAGAGAATCCTAGTAGCAATACATTAGCTAAGAGAGGCTAATGCACCAAGAAAGAATAGAAACCAAGCTGATCAGATAATCCCACCCAGAGGCTAGCGTACACTTTCCCAGAAACTTGCACATAAGATGCAACTGCACCTGCGTAGATCCAATTCACTCTGCAACTACTGAGAGATGTGAATAATGAGAACTAGAACCCTATATTTATAGTAGTGTGGGAATTTTAACTGGGGTCGACTTCTCCTTCTGGGTATTAATAAATTCATATTAAATATAATTCTGTAGCCGACAACCTGTCTAGGGTTT
>JASDQU011403370.1:24799-43375 GCA_032191745.1 Picea mariana
CTTTTCTTATATCTACATTCATAGGAGTGTCCATCGACTTATAGTCCATCATTCCAAATTTATGAAGGATATTTATAGCGTACTTTCCTTGTCCAAGGAATACTTCACCACACTTTTGCCATACTTTTAGTCCCAAGTAGTAATGCATGAAACCTAGATCTTTCATATCAAATTTAGAGGCTAATTCCTTCTTGCACTAGATAATTAGAGATTCTTCACCTGTTATGAATAGATCATCAACATATAATAGTATAATCACAGGTGCATTATCCATGAATTTGTAATAAAGGTTTGGATCTGCATGACTCTTGGAGAAACCAAGTCTTGTTAAATATCCGTCCCTTCTGCCATACCAATCCCTTGGAGCTTTCTTGAGTCCATATAGAGATTTCTTCAATATGAAAATGTGAGTGTCTCTGGAATTTACCTCAAATCCTTGAGGTTGTTCGATATACAATTCTTCTTCAATAGCCCCATTAAGGAAGGTTGTCTTTACATCCATCTGGTGTAGATTCCATCCCATGGAAGGAACAAGGGATATGATAGCTATGATGGAGGTATACCTTTCCACCAAAGAAAAGGTTTCATCATAGTCTTCTCCCTCCTTATGGGAGAACCCTTTGGCCATGAATTTTGCCTTGTATTTATACACGCTTCCGTTTGCTGCATGTTTGATCTTGTATACCCATTTTGAGGTTACCACTGATTTTTCTTTAGGTCTGGGTCCAATTTCCCATACTTCATTTTTCATAATAGATTGATGTTCTTATGTCATAGCTTCTTTCCATTGTCCCTTTTGGACTGCTTCTTTGAATGTAGTAGGTTCTTCATCTAGAAGCTTCGTCATGTATGCTACATACCTTGAGAGTCTTTTTGGTCTTTTACTCTTCCCGGATGTTCCTTCTAGAACCTTGATTCTTTTTGTGTCTTGTAAAGTAGCTTCAAGCCAAGCTGGTAATTTCTTGGTTTTGGTATGATTTCTGAATCAATGTTCTCACATGGCTCCATAGGATGATCAGGTTGATCTTTTTCATTATTTTCGTTTTCTATGTTTTCTTCATTTGGTTCTTCAAGTTCTTCTTCTTCTATAATTTCTTCAATGGATTTTCTGAAGGCCATCCTTTCATTGAACGTTACGTCTCTGCTTACTTCTATCTTGTGTTGTTCTAAAATATATATTCTATAGGATTTGGATGAATCACTATATCCCGCAAATATCCCCTTCTTTCCTGAGGGTTCTAGTTTGTTCCTTTTATCTTTGGGAATATGAGAGTAAATTGGACATCCAAATATTCTTAAGTTTTCTACGTTAGGTTTCTTACCTAAGAATTCTTCTTCTTGTGTCATGTCCTTCACTATATGATGAGAGTTTATGTTTTGTACATATATTTCCATCCTTGTTGCTTATCCCCATAGGAACATGGATAGACCTTGATTATTTAATAAGGCTTTTACCATTTCTTCGATAGATATGTTCTTTCTTTCCACTACACCATTTTTTTTAGGATTATGAGGAACAATCAGCTTCCTCCTGATCCCTGTCGATTTGCAGAATGCAACGAACTCCTTCGAGGTGTATTCTCCTCCATTATCCATTCTTAATGTCTTGATCTTCTTGTTCGTAAGGTTTTCTATTTCTGCCTTGAATTCTTGGAACTTGCTGAATACTTCATCTTTTGATTTTAGTAGGTACAGCCACATCTTTCTTGAATATTCATCTACGAAGATTACGTAGTGAAGAGACCCCCCTAGAGATCTGACTAGCATTGGACCTCAAACATCTGAGTGTATTAGATCTAGGGTTTCCTTAGATCTGATGTTGCTTCTTGGGAATGGTTTCTTGATATTCTTCCCAAGGGAACATCCATTGTAGATTCCTTCATGTGTAGATTTCAATTCTGGTATTCCTTCAACCATTTTAATGAGGAAAGGTAATGCTTGGTAATTGATATGAGCGTACCTTCTATGCCAAAGCTCATTAGGGTTGACTTCGTCATGTACTAGAGCTTCTTCATTTTGTTCTAGTAGTCTATATAGATTTCCTTCACTTCCAATAACCCTAGCATCCTCTATGCTAGAAATCTTATGCCATGATAACACCTTTCCATCCATGAAGGCTATTATGTTTCCTTTATCTTCTAAACATGATATCGATACAATATTCTTTTCTAAACTAGGTACATATAAAACATTTCTTAACTGAACATGAATACCTGATTCCAATTTGACGGATGCTTGTCCAAATCCTTCGACGAGGTAAGTGATTTTGTCTCCAAGATCCACTATGTACGATGTCTTTCTCTCATTTAGATTTGAGAGTCTGGCTTGATCTCCCATCATGTTCCTGGAGCTCCACTATCGATTATCCACATATCATCTTCAATCATCCCGGTAAGTGCTGAGTAATGTGAAAGACTGATTATTTCACACATGTCTTTGGTTGACGGGTAACTGGTCATGCTTTGATCCAAAACTTCAACTTCGTCATTTCTATTTTTTGAGAGAGCCAAGAGGTGCGATGAGTTAGGGAACATATGAATATCTTATTCTTGGGTGAGATGCTCCATCAAAACGTGTCAGATCAGAGATTTAGGGTTTCCTCAATTGCTTCTGCTAGTAACCCTAGCTGTAGTGTTTTTGGAAGATGCTCCTGCTAGTAACCCTAGCGGAAATTCCTCAACGAGCTCAATATCTAGCGGCTATGCTTCCTTCTAGCGTTTTAGGCTAACTGAAGGGGGTGTGGGCCCATAACCTATTAGAATATAGAAGATTGTGCTCGTTTTACCATTGAAGATACCCTCATCACCCAACCACAGGCCAAAGCCACCCTTCAAGCACCTTGACCTTGACAAAGAAGAGAATCTTGGTAGAAATCCAATAGCCAAGAGAGGATAATACAGCAAGCAAGAATAGAAACCAAGTTGATCAGATAATCCCACCCAAAGGCTAGCACGCACTCTCCCAAAAACTTGTGCATAAGCTGCAACTGCACCTACGCAGATCCATTTCACTTTGCAACTGCTGAGAGATGTGAATAATGAGAACTAGCACCCTGTATTTATAGTAGTCTGGGAAGTTTAACTGTGGTCGACTTATCCTTCTGGGTATTAATAAATTCATATTAAATATATTGTTGCAGCCAACAACCTATCTAGGATTTCCTTCATTTCTTTGCTTCCTTCTGGAGTATTCTAGTCTCGTCATAGGTCACAATAGAGGTTCATACCTCCCAAATCTACCATAATATTAACATCGACAACACCTACGAAGAAGATAAAGTCTCACCTGAGATAGAGGCAGGGGTGGTTGCAGGACTCAGGTGTCTACAACCTTGGCTGGGACATAGATCTATCATTGTAACACCTTAATAGAGAACTTAGCAATTATGAGTCATCAATATTCAGTCTTAGTTTACAATGCAACTAAACTCTAATATAATATCTACAAAGTATTCACATTGATTCAATAGACTCAAGCCCTAAGCATACCAAGATAGATCAAATATAGCATTCATTCAAATTATTTGGGACTAAGCTATCATATTAGATTCATCTATCATATAACATCACACTAAGCATTGAATCACATAAACAAAAGAGAAACCAAAAATCACAAAGAATTCACAATAAAGGATATATGTGGTTCACCCCCACCCTAGGAATATGTCCACCAACTCTTCATCCCTTTTATTATCTTCAACCAATCAAATGCATTCACAGAGCCTTGAGATCTTACTCTGAAGAGGACATGAAATTTTTGCACAACGTTAGATCCTCCTTCCTTGAGTTACAACATGAAGCCTTCCACAGTCACTTACAATCACTTGCACTTAGCTTTGCAAGCCTCACACAGTATGCACAAAGAAATTACAGTTACTACTTGCACTTAGCAATTACTAGTTAGTACTTAGCACACTCTGGCCTCTTCTTACATCACCTAGCTACATATTTATACATTACAAACTAGGCCTAAGAATGGGTAAACCCATGGGCCGACATCCCCATACCCATAACATAATCCCAAAACCCAAAGAGCCCTAAAAAGGAGTCGATATCACACGATCTCTGCTGTGACTTGTGCTCCACCTTTGACAACCTGTCAAAGTCCCAAAAGTAAGTCAAATGTGACCAAGGATCCTCAAAACTTGGTCAAGGGCCAACAGGACCCTAACACTTAATTGTAACTCATCCCGAGTCACTCTGCTCTAGGTAATTATACCTCAAAATCCTCAAGCTTAGTTCAAGCTGCTTCAACCTATTGTTGTGCCATGACCTTCTGCTCAACAAACTCTTAGATTATTGTTTCATTGATAGGTCCCTCTAAGTGTTGTTCAACTATAGTGATGACTTGATTAAGTTTTTATCCTCATCCTTCGATCTCTGTGAATAGTTGGCATGCCTCGTCTTGGATTGGTTGAAGCCTTTGGGTCACTTCCATGAATCTGCTCTGAATGGTGTGGACCTGTTGTTGAGCAGTGAATTGTTCTTGGGATTGCTTCATCCTCTCAATGGATGATAGGGGCTTCAACAGTGCCTGAACTGTTTCTACTTGCTTCTACACCTCCTAGAGCTATGACTCTAGTGACTTCAATTTAGGATCCTCATTGAGTTGTTCATAAGTCTAGGCATTGCGATCACTTATCTCTTTACATTCCATAGCGAGGGTGTTGATTATTTCAACTGTGCTTTGAGCAGTTTCTTCTCATTGATCTCGCACATCCTGCAGAGTACTGGCCACTGTTCACAGCTCTAGATCTATGATTCTTTGTTGAAGCTGCTGGATGGCTTCCACGATCTATGCTACTTGGTGTTCTACTAGTTCTTCCTCCTTCTGCTCCAAGCTTGTCACAGAGCGAAGTGCTCTATTGACTGCTTCTTTTACTCCAACCTACTCCACGAGAAGCTTTTCTTTCTCCTTATAGATCTATGCTCTATCTTCTATGAACTTCGCTTGAAGGGCGTCCCTCTCTTGTTACACAATCCTGCATTTCTCTATAACTTCCTTCTGTGCTTGTTGTATGGCTACTATGACCTATTCTTTCTCAGCTTGTTCTCGATGAAGGAAAGATTTGGTTACATCAACTAGTCTCCAAAGTTGGGCAGGCTCATCTCCCAACTCTGGTTCTTCTAAGGGTGAAGTCGTAGTGGATACTGCACGGCTTGAATAAAGGGCTTTCTATACACCTCTTAGTTATGCTTCAATTCTATCGTACTTGGATTCTTATTTTTCTTCGTTTCATTGCAAAATATCTATTGAGGAATCTCCTACAGCTGAAATAATGAAGTCGAAGTCATCGATCGTGAGTACATTCTACATCTTTGGCTTATTGGATTTGGACTTCTTCCGAGATGAAGGTTTTTTGGGGGAAACCTTCCTTTTCTTAGATGGATCAGTCTCATTAGGGAGGTTATGTTGTGGTGTTACTTCACCTTGCTTATCTTCTTCTTGTTCTTTTTCATCTTTGTTTACTTCGTCATTACCTCCTTCGCTAGGTGACTCGGATGTAGTCCAAACATTCTTTCTGTGCATAGAAATAACATATCTTTAATTATTTCTATTAGATCTACTCATATCAAATATTTTCTCTTCTATCTGTGCTCTAGTTTTTAGACTAGGATAACATTTATCAAGCATACCTAGATCCATATTTTTGAAACAAAAATTTCCGCTTATCTTACCTTTTGACTCAAAATTTCTCACTATTCTTACCTTTATCATATCACAAAGATTTTAGATCTTACCTCTTTTCTTTAGATCTGAATTCTCTTATTAGCAAAGAGCTTCACAATCCTAGTAGAAGATTGTGCACTAGAGTGAGAGATCTACATATAGAGATTTCACAGTTTCAGGTCAAATCTTCGCACAAAGCTTCTTCTTCCTCAGTTCCTAGCAACCACAATTTCAAGTCCCAACAATAGAACCATTTACTGGAACAAGGGTAGACCTGTGGTTCAACACTACAACAACACACCAACAAAACCATAGCTACCGACCCTTTCGACAACACCTGCAAAATAGATGAAGTCTCACCCGAGGTAGAAGCAGGGGTAGTTGCAGGATTCAGGCGTTTGCAACCTTAGCTAGGACACAGATATGTGATTGTAACACCTTAACATAGCACTTAGCAATTATGATTCATCAATATTCAGTCTTAGTTTACAGTGCAACTAAACCCTAATAGAATATCTATGTAGTATTCACATAGATGCAATAGACTCAAGAACTAAGCATACCAACATAGATCAGATCTAGAATTCATTCACATTATTCGACACTAAGCTATCATATTAGATTCATCTATCACCTAACATCACACTAAGCATTGAATCACATAAACAAAAGAGCAACCAAAAAGAACAAAGCATTCACAACATAGGATATACATGGTTGACCCCCACCCCGGGGCTACGTCAACCAACTCTTCGTCTCTTTTGTTATCTTTGACCAATCAACTACATGCACAGAGCCTTGACATCTTACTCCTCATAGGACATGATATCTGCACACCTCACTAGATCCTCCTTCCTCAAGTTACAAAACAAAGCCTTCCACAGTCTCTTACAATCACTTGCACTTTTCTCTACAAGCCTCAAACAGTATGCACAAAGCAATTATAGTTACTACTTGAACCTAGTAATTACCACATAGAAATTAGCACACTCNCATGGGCCGACATCCCCATACCCATTAAATAAGCCCAAAATACAAAAAGTTCTAAAAAGGGGCAGATATCCCATGATCTTCGCTTCGACTTATGCTCTGCCTTCAACATCCTGTCAAAGTCCCAAAAGTAGGTCAAACGTGACCAAGGAGCCTCAAAATTTGGTCAAGTGCCAATAGGCCCCCAACACTCACATGTGACTCATCCCGAGTCACTCTGCTCTTGAGAATTCTACCTCAAAAGCCTCGATCTTGGTTCGAGCTGCTTCGACCTATTGTTGTGCCACGACCTCCTACTCAATGAACTCTTGGATTACTACTTCATTGACAGGTCCCTCTAAGAGTTGTTTAGCTGTAGTGATGACTTTCTCCAGTTCTACTCCTCGGCCTTCAATCTCTACGAATAGTTGGCACGCCTTGTCGTGTATTGGTTGAAGCCTCTAAGACACTTCCATCACTCTTCTCTAAATGGTGTGGACCTACTGTTGAGCAGTGTGTTGTTCTTTGGATCACTTCATCCTCTCAATGGATGACAGGGGATTCAAATATGCCTGTACTGTTTCTACTTGCTACTTCACCTCCTGGAGCTATGACTCTACTTCCTTCAATTTAGGATCCTTAGTGGGTCGCTCATAAGTCTAGGCACTATGATCACTTAGTTTTTTACATTCCATGGTGAGGGTTTTTATTATTTCAACTGCACTTCGAGAAGTTGCTTCTCATTGATCCCACACATCTTGCAGAGTACTGGGCACTGTTCATTTCTCCAGATCTATGATTATTTATTGAAGCTGTTGGATGGCTTCCACAAGTTAGGCTACTTGGTCTTCTACTGGTTCTTTTTCCTTCTTCTCCAAGCCTATCACATAGTGAAGTTCTCTGTTGACTAATTCTTTTACTCCAACCTACTCCGCAAGAAACTTTTCTTTCTCCTGGTGGATCTTCTCCTTCTCTTCTTCTAACTTCGTTTGAAGGGAATCCCTCTCTTTTTGTGCAATCCTGTGTTGCTCTATAACTTCCTTATGTGCTTGTTGTAGGGTAGCTGTGACCTGTTCTTTCTTAGCTTTTGCTCGATGAAGGTGAGCTTCGGTTACATCAACTAGTCTATGGAGTTGGGCAGGCTCATCTCCCAGCTCTGGTTCATCTGAGGGTGGGGGCACAGTAGGCACTGCACGGATTGAATAAAGGGATTGCTATACACCTCTTAGTTATACTTCAATTATATCTTACATGGCTTCTTGTTTTTCTTTGTTTCTTTGTAAAATGTCTTCTGAGGCATCTCCTACAACTAAAATAATGAAGTCAAAGTCATCGACTGTGAGTAAATTATGTATCTTTGTCTTATTGGATTTGGACTTCTTCTTTGATGAAGGCTTTGTGGGGGAAACCTTCCTTTTATTAGATGGATCAATGTCATCAGGGAGGTTTTGTAGAGGTGTTACTACGCCTTGCTTATCTTCTTCTTGTTCTTTTTCCTCTTTGTTTACTTCGTCATTACCTCCTCCACTGGGTGACTTGGATGTAATCTCTTTTGATTTGTTGTGTACTCCATGTACATATTTCTTATTTTTCTTCCTTCTATTGCTTGGGGAATCATACTCTTCGTGAGTAACCACCGGATTTCCAATGAGTTCTGAGTCAGACAACTCTTCGGGGTCGGCAAGGATAAGGAGTTCTGTAGGCCAATCTTTAATGATTTCTTCCAGGTCCTCTATAGTGAGGTTGTAGTGAATTCTCACTCGAGGTATAAGAAGGGTTGGTTGTAGGACTTAGGTGTCTGCAACCTTACAAATAATTTTAGGGAAATCCAGAACTTCATGATCCATGGCTTTACAACAAAGACAACTAGATCTTCTATCAGGGCATTCCTTAGCAAGATGTCCCAGTTTTCTACAACTGTAACAAAGAGTCAATCCTCTATTTCTTTTAAATGATCCCCAACCCTTCCTATACAACACACTAGGATCATCGTAGATAACCTGTAAAAAATTCTTTCTAGGATCCTGCATCCAATTTTTAGCCCAAACATTCTTTCTGTGCATAGGAATTACATATCTTTCATTATTTCTATCAGATCTACTCATATCAAACTTTTTCTCTTCTATCTGTGCCCTAATTTTTAGACTAGGATAGCATTTATCAAGCATACCTAGATCCATATTTTTGAAACCAAAATTTCCACTTATCTTACCTTTTTACTCAAAAATTCTCACTATTCTTACCTTTATCAAAGAACAAAGATTTCAGATCCTACCTCTTCTCTTCATATCAGACCTCTCTTCTTAGAATAGAGATTCACAATCCAAGTAGAGTACTATGCACTAGGGTGATAGATATACATACAAAGCTTTCATAGTTTAAGGTCAGATCTTTGCACATAGCTTCTTCTTCCTCAGTTCCCAACAATCATAGTTTCAGGTCCCAACAACGGAACCATTTGTTGGCATAGGGGCAGACCCGGGGTTCAAAGCTACAACAATGCCCCAACAAAACCCTAGCTACCGACACTTTCGGCAACACCTGTGAAGAAGATGAAGTCTCACCCGAGGTAGAGGCAGGGGTGGTTGCAGGACTTAGGTGTCTGCAACCTTTGTTGTGACATAGATCTATGATTGCAACACCTTAACATATCACTTAGAAATTATTATTCATCAATAGTCATTCTTAGTTTACAATGCAACTAAACCCTAATAGAAGAAATGTGCAGTATTCACATAGATTCAATAGACTCAAGCACTAAGTATACCAACATAGATCAGATCTAGCATTCATTCACATTATTCGGCACTAAGCTATCATATTAGATTCATTTATGATCTAACATCGCACTAAGCATTGAATCACATAAAAAAAGAGAAACCAAAAAGCAAAAAGTATTCACAACACAAGATATATGTGGTTCACCCCCACCCTGGGGCTATGTCCACCAACTCTTCATCTCTTTTATTATCTTCAACCAATCATCTACATGAACAGAGACTTGAGATCTTACTCTATATAGGATAGGATATCTGCACACCTCACTAGATCCTCGTTCCTATAGTTACAACACAAAGCCTTCCACAGTCTCTTATAATCACTTGCACTTAGCTCTGCAAGCCTCACACAGTATGCACACAACAATTACAGTTACTACTTGCACTTAGAAATTACCACTTAGCACTTAACACACTTTGGCCTCTTCTTACATCACCTATCTACTTATTTATACATTACAAAATAGGCCTAAGCATGGGTAAAACCATGGGTCGACATCCCCATACCCATTACATAAGCCCGAAACCCAAAAATCCCTAAAAAGGGGCCGTTATCTCGCGATATCTGCTTCAACTTGAGCTCCTCCTTCGACAGCCTATTGAAGTCCCAAAAGTAGGTCAAATGTGACCAAGGATCCTCAAAACTTTGTCAAGGACCAACAACTATCATGGCACTCATCCAGCGCCACAGTCGTAGATGTCATGACTATTGTATGATCTACTGTATATGTATAGTGAGGGTGTCAACCCCAATTTTGTACTATAAACATCATATTTTGTTTGAAATATATATAAAAACATGGATATTTGGATTTACTTATGTTACAATGTGTACATTGATGAAAATGTTTTCTTTTCTTTAGTTATGTGACAAATGTCAATCTGCAACAAATTTAGCATATGCATTGGATACATAATTAGAACTTCTAGGTATGTGATGATAAGTAATAAAATCAAACTATTGTTCTAAAAGTCGTAACCGTAGAAATCGTTGAAGTATATTAGGGTCACACACATGGTAACTGTCACTCAACTGACATACTAGTAACTAGGAGTCCAAGCCAACTTGTAATGATTAAATACCATGTGAAATGGAATCACGCAAAAGTTCTATAAAGGTGCTATACTCAGCCACATTATTCGTGGATGGCCCTAGGAAAATGCCACCTTAAGACACCAGTAGACCCTTGGGTGAGTAAACAACCCAAGTGACATAATTGAAGTTTTGTGTATGACAACTAGCCCCGTCTGTGAATCCTAGGTAGACCAAAGACTCCGTTGATATATGCCAACAAAGGGAAAACTTGATAAGAAAGATGAAGATAAAAATAAAGGGAAAATATATATACACATAAATACATTAGTATACAAAGAGTGACACCCAAGCAAGGGGCTCAACCGTAATATCTTTTCAAATATATTCCATTCTTAGGCTCAACCAACATGTTCCCTTCAAAATATTCTAATTCATAGGCTCCTTTTTCTAATACATGTCGCACGATATAGGTACCGTGCCACATGGGTTTGAATTTTCCAACCCCCAGTGGTTCTTTGAGTTGATCATATAGAATCACCAAGTCACTCTCAATGTACTGGTGAGGACAATCATACTTATCATATTGGACCTTGACACATCCTTTATTCGCTTCTATAGTCGTAGATGCATCTCTACGCTGCTCATCTAGACTCTCTAGGTGTACGAGGCATTGTTTGAAATCAAAAGTGTCAAGTAGGAGCGCAACTACCAAACTAAGAGAAGGTATTTTTCATTCAATAGGTAATATTGACCCCACATTATGTATTAACTAGAAAGGAGAAAAACTAATGGAAGTCTTGATCGAGGTTCAATATGCCCAAAGTGTTGGATAAAGCATGATATGTTAGTCAGATTTTCTATGGCTGATATTTTTCTAAAAAATGTTCTTGAGAGACTTGTTCATGGCCTCTACTTGTCCATTGTTTTATAGGTAGTAAGGGGAAGAATGAACATACTTAAACCTCGATTTAGATGCTATTTATTCAATCATTTCATTCTGAAAGTGACAACCATGATCAATGAAAATATCACTCGGGATTCCGAACCTGGATATAATTTGATTCAATACGAAGAAGGAGAAAGTATTCCCATTGGATTTAACTGTATCCATGGCCTTGGCCCACTTAGTAAAGTAGTCAACGACCATGATAATGTGTTGATTCCCCCTAGCCAAAGTTGGGTTAAAATCCACAAATTCCACCCCCCTCTTGGTGAAGGGACTGACAATAATGACTGGATGGAGAGGGGTTGGATGCGAGTGCATTTTGCAAGTGAACACCTGGTAGGGGTGACACTTCTTAACTACTTTGACATAATCTTTAAAGATAGATGGCCAAAAATAATTGTCTCACAAAATTTTATGGGTTGTCACAAGCTCATATATATGGCCTCCAGAAGCCTCACTGTGGCAGTCATTTAGAACATACTCAGCCTCTTCTTGAGTTAAAAAATGACGCAATATATTGTCTATTCCTCAACGATACATAGTATCACTGACAATAAGATAGTTCTTATCATGGTACCATATACGTCGTCGATCATCTCATTAGAGATGCTGAGGGAACTTCAAAGTTTGAAGATAGAGAACAATATCTCCATACTAGGGGTCCAACGACGAGACAAGGGAAATGTGTTCATCCACAAATGAATCAACATGAATAACATCCTCATCTGATCTAAGGAAGTCAAATATTAATTTTCCAAAAACAAGTGATTGTTTGGACTTTGCAGAAGCAAAATCGAGATCAAACTCTTGTAGAATGGAAATCCATTTATTGTACTTTCCCTCTATGATAGGCCTCATAAGGACCTATTGAAATGCATTGACATCGACAACCAAAATATTTTTGCAAAGCAATATATAGTGTCGTAATCGTTGGACTGTGTGAATGACAATAAAAGCTATCTTTTCAACATGAGAGCACTTGAGTTCATGGACAACCAAGTTTTGACTAAGATAGTAAATGATGTTCTCATGAAGTTCTTCATCCTCCTGAAACAAAACCATACCAATCATCTCTTTGGACGCGATGACATAAAGAAATAAATCTCTATCGTACTCTAGAGATTTCAGCAGAGGCGTCGATACCAAGTCTTTCTTCAAAGAATCGAAGGATTCCTAGGCTCACTCATCCAAAATAAAATGAGTATCCTTCTTCAAGAGATGCATGAAACCCTTAGTAATATTTCCATAGTTCACTATAAACCCTCATACAAATTTAATCCCTAAACCCACATAAGACAACATTTATAGTTCACTATAAACCCTCATAAAAATTGAAATCTCTAAGATGTTGTCGAACATAATTAGAATCTGG
Source organism: Picea mariana (assembly GCA_032191745.1). Lineage (NCBI taxonomy): Eukaryota > Viridiplantae > Streptophyta > Pinopsida > Pinales > Pinaceae > Picea > Picea mariana. The sequence continues at coordinate 37,570 of JASDQU011403370.1, forward strand.
GTACATTTTAATCTCATGTTCGATAATTTGAGGGTTGATTCCTAGCATATATTCATATGACCAAGCGAATACATCTCAAAATTCTTTGAATAGCTCAGCGTAGATTATAATTTATTCTAGAAAACAATCTGTATCGATATATATGTTTTCAACCTTTCCAGGGGTACGAGAGATATTTATCGTGACGATAGGAGAGATACTCGCCATGTTTCCTTCAGCATAAATGATGTGCGTATCAAGTGGGACTATGGTGTGAATGACTATCTCGCTAAAAGTAGACCTGAAATCATCTTGTTCGATTATGGAAAGATCTGGGAGAAAATAAGAGCGATGATGCATATCATCCCATGGCCTATCAAAACCATTCATGGCCTCTATTATTGCTTCATATGAAGGTAAAGTCTCATTGAGGTGGTCACGTGAACAAGACGATGAAGTGGCCCACATGGGATTTAGAATAGGATCCTCCTCATCTATCTACGAGGTACCAAGATCTAGATCTAAAAAAGATTCAAGAACAACTTGATACGCAATCTCTGCTATCGATAGTGTCATGGCCATTCCAGAATGTAATTGACCTTCACAAGACGTAGTCGAGGAAGGTAGGGTCCAAGGATTGTTAAAATATAAGTGCAGAAAGGTAAGAAGCTCTATGATGACATGAGCCTACTGGACATGGTGTATATATGATAAACCGATGCCATGAAGTCAAAGGTACCCATAAAGGATGAATACATTCTGACACCAATTTTCTAAGTTTCCAACTGATAATTGTCGATCATGGGGATTGACGATCCAACAAATGCATTGGGGATAGCGTACGCAAAGGAAAACTGGTCAATCACCATGATATTCCCATCGTGAGGAAAAAAAAGAGTATGGAATATGGGCGATACAATTGCATTCATAGCATAAGTACAATTTCATCCTAGTAACAAGTTTTAATCGAGGGGTGCATCAACGACCTCAACATCCACATCTTCCATCTTCCCACCTAACTAGACCAAAAAGGCAGGAAGAATATTATGAGTGCAGAAGGAATGTTTGTCAAAATAAGTCAACATGGGCAGAGACTGAGAAAGGGTCAAAGAGCCAAGGGATTTCCAACAGACCATGGACATCACACATGTTACAGCGCCTTCATCAACAATAGTATTCTTGATGGTATACTTTGAGTAACCTATGTGGATTTGTAATGCCACATGGTAAGGAAAGCGAGGCTTCACATCTGTGACGTAAAACTTGATAACTTTTGAGCCACAAGGATATAGAGCTCCTACCATAGATAGAAAGGAATTCCTCTATGAACTAAATGTCTGGAGTACCTCCAGATCTGACCTCACACAAGGGGTTTGATCCAGATCCTCAACAATAGAGTAATTTTTCAAGGCTCTAGAATTAGGATTTTGGGTAAATCTCTTGAGTACTCCTTTAGTAATATGAGGTGGGGGATTTAGTTTTTCTATCTGTAAAGGCATCTCCGGAGGAGGGGGAGACTCTAGACTAGGTATAGTCTGTGGAGAACTGTAATCGCAAGACTAAGTGGATACATTAACCTTATATTTAACCATATTGATGCATAAACGGTCATCGTCTTGCGTCGGTGGGTTTTGACTCCCACTCACCACATTTCAAGCATTCGAGGAGCTCGAGGCCATATGTTGATTATGTGGGAAAGTATTAGTCATCACGATGCACGATAGAGATAAAGGTCTCGCAACTTCCAAAAGTATAGGGTATAAATGGGTAAGGTGATCGTCTTTACAAAGCTTACAGGGAAACTTCACCTTCCACCTTTATTTCTTTCCCTCACCCACATTGTTATTCGACTTCTCATTATTACTATTTTCCTTGGGTTTATTATTATTTTTCCCACCCTTACGATTATTATTACGTCCTTTATTTTTATTCCCTCCTATTTTTGGTTACCATTCAGGTTGGTTGATGATTGCACAGAATGTACATCCACTGACTGAGTGGGATTCGAGGCCACAGATGAAGTTATCCTTCCTATAGACTAGTTTAGAGACAATTCTTTCAAATGGCTTCTCATTGAGTCTACGTATTTCACATTGGTGGAGCCTATAATTCCATTGGCATGAGGCTCGATATTTTTTCTAGGGTCATAGTTTGACCTTGGTGCATCTAGAAGAATCTCGTATAACATCCCAGACTATGCATATAAGAGATCTAACTGTTGGGCTTTAAAAATCATTTATTCCTTAGATGTTACCCCACATGTAGAAACATCTTTAGAAATACAAGGCAGTAGAAATTTGTGGAACACTCTAACAGGAATTCCAGGGGTATGTAGGTCTTGATCAACCTCTTCCATCTATGCCATTTCTACATGTGATCCATGATATGAGTGGATTTGTCCCGACGTAAGGTCAATAGAAGTTCTAAGCCAAAATCATAACGAACCGACAATTGCAAGTGGTTGAGGAATATTAATATCATCTAACTAAAGTTTTTGTATGACCCTGTAGGTAGCTTGATATACCATTTTCCGGCGACCCCCGTAAGGGTTCACTGAAACAATTTTGACTAAATAGAATTGTCATTAAGGGGATTCGAAGAGCACCAAAGGTGAAAAGTAGTGATGTGATAACAGAGATACTCACCATTCTTTCCCTTGAATTTTGGAATATCCAAAGGAATATTGGTGGGAATGGGGGGCCATGGCAGGTCATGACACACAAGATCATTCATTAACTCAGACAATTCTTGTATATTGAGAGTGGTGTTACAGACCCCCTACCTCAACAGGGTCCACTGACCTCCCAGTCTCTGGATCATTCTTCTTCTGAGCCGAAATAGCTCTTCAGGCTCCTGTTGGAACCCTTTGAACAAATCCACAGGTCCCTTTGTCCTCTGGAACAGGCCTTGAGAAAACCTATGCACACGCTAAGTTTTCGATGCTCTTCTCTTTTCTGAATCAACACACCTTTCACGTTTTGGGGTTTCTGGACTCTTGCATGTAAACTCTCCCAGGATCCTTGTTCTTTGAATTTCTGAAATGCCGAAACTCGAAAGGGTCTAACGACTCCTTCACTCTTGAACTCTCGGTTGCCAAAATATCGAAAAGGGGTGCTATTCCTCCGAATGCTTTTAGGATTTTGCAATATCGCGAATCAAGACTCCACATGTCTGGACTCCTGGCCTCTCGAACACCCAGGTCTCAAAATGCTAAAATGATACTCCAAGACAAAGCGCTATCGGCTTTCACAATTTAGGAAATTGCAATGCAAGCATTCCCCTATTCTCTGTCTTTCGAATCCTCGGTTCTTGAAATGCTAAAATCTCTCTGCTGAGAGATTAATGGTCCATATCCCTCTTGAACCAATGGCTATGATCCCCTGGATCAACGACCCACATCCTTTCAGATATTTCCTCGAAACCTTGACCATTTTCCACATGTCTTCCTTGATGGACGGTCCTGGTCCTTTCGCGAATTCTCCTTTCGCGATTTTGGCTCGATCTTCTCCTTCATTTCCCCAGTGCCAAAAACTCTGAAAAACATTGACACCACTGGATCGATGGTCCACACTCGTCCTGATCGATGGTCAGAATCTGATCATGATTCTCCTTTTCGTGATTTTAGCGACTCTTCACTCTTGATCTCCCGGTGTCCGAATCCCGGAATTCCCGAAATGGCTCAGATATTTTCGATATTTCACAAATCGGGAGTTCATGAAGCAGTGGCTCCAAAATCTCTTGTCACTCCAATCCCTAAATTCTGATATGGTAATTCTTGTACGAGATCAATGGTTGTCGTTGATCCTGATCTGATGGTCTCTATCCTTTCTAAGCTTTAGATTATTGCAAGATACTCTGCCCTAATCCCCTCGCTGCTCTGCGAGATCCAACTACCCACGGGATTTCGACACTTCTCCATGAATCCTCTCCATTGTTCATTTTGTATCCTCTCCTACGCACCCTCCCAAAGGTTAAACTTCGTGCGCCTTCCTCCAGATCCGATGGCTATCGGTCCTTTACACTAGATCTGACGGCCCAGATCTGTGTCTCTTCCTTGTGCACTTTCCTGCATGCATCTGGACGTAGACTTCAACGACCTAGATCTCACCTCTCCAGCTGATCTAATGGAAGTTGTGCTCTACCTTGAACATTCACTTCTTCCTCTCCCTTGGAATATTTATTGCTCCAAAAGGCCTCGGCCTTTGTCTCTGCTATGAACCTTGCAACCTTGGCTCCCACCTGTATTCTAAGAGGCGTTCCTCCTCCTAATATTTATTTCTCTGAACCTCAAAGGTTCCTTTGAAATATACAACCTCTTGGAGGACCTTTGCATGAAATGGTGCTATCTCTTCTGAGCTTATCTATGGCTCTGACCTCAAAGTGTCTCTATCCCTTTCTCTCCTTGAAGGGATGTAACTTCCCTCTGGCAACTTCCTTCTCAAGAATACTTTGCTGACCCTACAGGGTGTTCAATAACCCTCTGAGTGTCTCCTCCTATGACGCTTCTCTTATCTCAGAAATCAAAAAAGTTCCTTTTGTGCACACTTGCACCAACTCGATTCCCACCTGGCAGAGTTCTCAAAAGTCCTTAGTGACTCTTTCCTCTCACCGAACTTGAAATCGAGTTCTCCTCAATGCATCCCGTGCATTTTCTCAATGCCCTTCTTGCAGAGTCTTTACAGAATTCTCAACAATTCTGCTTCTCCTCTCCATGCTCTCCTTTGCACAGTTTCTCCTTCAAGGTGTTCAACAACCTTGATACTTCCTCCTTGAGTCAATGGCTTCAGCTGGTGCACCCTCCTAGCACGTCTTTGTCTAAAATTTCACAGAATTTAGAAGTGCACTCCTTGCACTGGCTTATAGAGACTGCAGTACTTTATCATGCAACCTTTTGCATAAAGCCTCAAAAACCCAAACCTGAAATCAAAGAACTCATAGATATGAAAATCTATCTATCTCCTGTAGATGGAACTTAGCATACATCTACAACATGAATGAACACACAACATTCATAAAAGACACATAAACACATAGAAAATACATATGCAGGAAAAATGGCTTGTATTAACATCAATGTATGATTGCAATGTGTTCAAGCTCGAATTGCAACAGAGTCTTAGCTCCCTCTCTTTTCTCTATCTTCCTATTCTCTCTCTTCTACTCTCCCTTACTGAAAAACAAAAGAAGATCTTTTACAAAAGGGGGCTCCTCGAGCACTTCCCTCCATCCTCACCAACTCTCATTAATTTAAATTTAATTAAATTGAATGGTTGTCTATTCCGAATCAGGTCCAGATCTCAACCTTACAACCATTTAAGGCAACCTTTATCTAAAGCCTGCATACATGCATGGATTTGTCTCTTCAGCCTTACAAACATTTAATAAAAAATTTTAAAATTTGAAAAAAACGAGAGGGTTGCACCTCTCTCATCCATGGAATGCACGTTTGATGTGTTGTGTAGCTGGTGCGTTGCTGCATTGGAGCGATGCTCCTACATCATACTCCACAGCTGTGAAAAATTCATGAGCTCCTACTTATGAGCTTCCTAGCATGGCTATCAGAATCCACCTGGATCTCAAGCTCTCTTCTAGAGCTATCCATTGACTCCACTTCTTCGTTGTTGCTGCTATGGTTGCATCCCTGCTGCTATGGTAGGTTCTTCTCTACTTGTCTTCCTCTTGCTGATTGCTTCCTGTGCTAACCCCGATATCATCCTCCTAATCTTCTCAATGAATTCGTCCAGCTGCTCCAGTGGCTGACTTTCTTTATGCAATATCTTCTACTGAACTTCCTCCTTGCAAATGGGTATATCGACTCGATCCCCCT
>JASDQU011403371.1:1760-21773 GCA_032191745.1 Picea mariana
GTTGGTGCATGGTTGATGCACTTGTTTATGGTACAGGTTGAGGTACAGGTTGATGCATGGTTCAGATTTATTGGTACATGTTTACAGTGGTATATCTCACAGTGAAAGGTTGGCAATGGTTCCATCATTCTACTTCTACTTCAGGGTGCCAGGACGAGGCAAGGATAGGTGGTTGTAGCCACCTTTCGATTATAGCCGGAGAACATAGGGGGTTGTAGTCTCCTTCTGGTTGTAGCTTCCCTCGGGTTGTAGCCTGAGAATCTAGGGGGTTGGAGCGTCCTTCCAGTTGCAGGTGGAAAACAAAGGAAGTTGGTGCTTCCAATGAATGTAATTCTTCAATACATGTAAGAAAAAGAATCTTGTGGTTTTCTCCTGATTTGGGTTTCCACGTAAAACACTAGTGTACTGTGTATGTGTGTGATTGTTCTTTTCTTATTGCTCATTATTGGATAATAATACTACTTTGATATAACACTTGGATCAATTTGGATAAAAAGGATTATAATTGCACTATTACTGATTCACCCCCCCCCCTCTCAGTAATCCAACAGAAAGAACTTGGGAAATTCTAGGAAAGCCTGCTATGATTTCTTCATTGGGAGGAATAGGATTATTCAGAGGAAAATCGATAACCTTGTGTGGAAAACTTACCCAGATATCTATGAGTGCTCATGGAACTTCGACGGAGGAAGAATTTGAAGTTGTTAAATTTATTGAGAATAGCATTCCATTTGTTATGTTACTAGGAAAACCTTGGATTGAAGGAGATCAAGCCATAAGGAAAGAAAAAGAAATCTTAGAGAAGAAGAAGCAAGAGTTAAAAGATTTCATGACTAGGAGGATCACACACTTGATTGAAGAACAACAGATCCAAGCGAAGCTATTTAAAACCATAGAATTGGATGTCGAAGTGGGAAGAACACTAGAAGACCTGTAGAAGACTGAAGTACCTATTCCAGATACAGATGAAGTATTACCCCTGATTTATAGGAAAGAATCTCATCAGCGCAAAGTTACTCTGTCAAAAGAAGATAAGAATCAGAATGGAAAAGGGAATATCGAGATGAAGCTCACTGGAAAGAAGGCCCGAAAACTAAGCAAGAAGAGAGCTAAGACCAAAAAGTTACAGAAAGTTCCAAAGGGAACTTCGCAGAAGGAAAATTTGCAAAATTGGAACTTCGTCAGGATATCAGAACAGCGTCACATGGCACTTTGCCACGGCGATGAAAAATAGTCGTTGGGAACAGTATAATCATTAGAGCGATAGAATGAACGGGTAGAAAGGCATTTATGATCAAAAAGTTCACCACCAGACCATTGGGACCGCACCATAATGGACAGAACTGAGTTAATGAAGGTTTTTCACCTGTTGCAAGAGATCTATTGCCAAGTTATCTATTTATCCCATTGCACCACGCAACGAGAACACTTTTGCTAACCATGAATATGAATATGCAGACTAGTTGATTTCGCACAGTGATCATCACAGTATTGCCATCCATCTCGGTGCATTGACTAGTTACTCTTCAAACCCGAGATATTCAACCACGAGCGTGCATATCGGATGAGCTTAGCACTGCAGAGAAAATTGTCAAAGAATTTCTCATTGACCTAATGACTGAAAGAGTAATGCATGAAAGAGAAATGTCTGCAAGTATTCAATCATAATCGACGAGAGGATTTCAAGCCTCTCCGTCGACTGCTCACGGAGTCGGATCATCCCGACCATCAGCGAAAAAGAGAACCAAACACAGAGATGACCTAGTAAATGTGAAGCTGATCCTGACCATATTTCCTGATTACATCTTGCCTCTAGCCAACGCGGTGAGTCGAGATAGTGTGCCAAAACATTTCGAGTACTCCATGGTTACTGCGTACCTCCCGAAGGGGATACATGCAGTTCACGCACAGCAGGACAAGATCGCAGCGTTGAAGTTCAGTGACTTCAACCTCAGATATCACAAGAACTATAGCATGCTCACCCCATACAAATACTTGACCAAGACGAAGGGGAAGAACTCAAAGATAATCCTCCAGCCCTAGACGATGAACCTCGCGCAGTCCACCCTGCTAAATGTAATGAAAATCCCACAATTTGGAAGGCACCAGGAAGTGAATGCATGTGTCAAGATATTACTTTCATGTTACCATGGTGGTTGCTTATGGCTACACCACTATATTACAGTCGATCTGGCACTAATCCATAGGATCACCGAATTAAGTATGCAAGGACCCGACCCATAGGAGTTATATCCAGGAAAATCCACAGATCGCGCACTAGCACAAAAGATCAAAGATACATACGACGATGTTGAAAAGGGGATGTGAGGCTACAAGGTGGCCTCCATCCAAAATGACGCAGTGTGCCTAGCCTACCAGCTAATAGATGGAAAGTTAGTAAGGAAGAACATACCAACCCAGGTCACAGGCTTTGTCATTGACCTTGCAGGGAAGTGCGTGGAAGGCCTGCAAATGAACTAGGCGCAGTACCTAGTTAATCAGCTGGAACTAGACTGTCGCGAAGCACAGGATCAGGGCTACGAGTTTCACTTTAGCTAGCACCTGATCCTCATCGCCTTTGTTACCTGGGATATGTCGAAAGGTGTGACCTTTCTAGATATCAAACCATTCGAGTTGCTTGTTGCGAAGTTCAACACACTCTGGTACTCTAGTGATATGAACAAACAGTGGCAGTCAAATGTTGTTTTTCATACATATTACCTTCAGCTCAAGAGAGCCATCGAAGTAAAACCTTGCATGACCCAGAACACCCTACAGAGGCTCTGACCCTATTGAAGTTTTGCGCAGATCGGAACTTCATCTACATAACAGCGTGAGACGATGAACATAAGGAGCAACTTCAGTCGTACTACAAACTCACTGAAGAAGACCTAGAGGATATCACTAAGGACTGGTCCACGGACCTCTTTATTCCCGCAGAACCTGCAGAGATGTTTGACCCTGACAGCCTAGAGACCATGCATAAAGAACATGATACACCCGGGCCCAGTAGAATGAAGAAGACTGAAGAGGTCCAAGATTTAAGCAGTGCCTTGGGAAAGACTACTTCAGTATCACCTGTCTGAGGGGGTGATGACGAAGTAGAAGAGATAAACAGTAAGGGAGTTGAAAAGAAGTAAGGCGAAGTAATGTCGCCCAGAGAAGAGGTTGATCTCCTGAAGAAGCGGAAGGTTTCTCCCCCGAAACCTTCTTCCCGAAAGAAATCGAAAGCCACCATGACCAAGATGAAGATTGTGCTTACTGTCGATGATTTTGACTTCGTCATCACGGCTCTAAACAATGCTTTGCTGGAAATCGTAGAGAAACAAGAAGCCAAGCAAGAGGAAATGTACAATAGAATTGAGGTTGAACTCTGAGGGGTACAGCAAGCCCTTCAGTCCAGTCGTGCAGTGTCCACTGTGCCCATGCCATCAGAAGAACCAGAGTTGGGAGATGAGCCAGCCCAACTCCATCGACTGGATGATGCGGTCGAAGCTCACCTTCATCGCACTCAAGAAGAAACAAAACAAACCAGCCAAGCCTTAAAGCAAGTGCAAGGTGTAATCGTAGAACAACGCAGAATTGTAGAACGGGAGAAGGTTGCTCTCCAGGCAAAGTTTGAATAAGAGAAAGTATAGATGCAACAAGAAAAAGAACAGTTGCTCGTAGAGCAACTCGAAGTGAAGGAAGCAGTCAACAGAGCACTCCACTCTGTGATAGGATTAGAGCCACAAGAAGAAAACCGAGTCATGCATCAAGTAGATCAGATTGCAGAAGCTATCTAGAAGCTACAGCAACAAATAGTAGACTTAGAGCTCCACACAGTGCCCAGCACCCCGCAGGATGTGAGGGATCAAAGAGAAGCAATTTCTCGAAGCACAGTTAATCAAATCAAATCCATCACCATGGAATGTAAGAAACTCACTGATCGCAGTGCCCAGACCTATGAGAAACTCACTGAGAATCCATAACTGAAGGCACTGGAGTCGTAGCTCCAAGAGGTGAAGTATCAAGCAGAGACAATATAGGCGCAGTTGAAGCCCCTTCCAGCTGTGGAAAGAATGAAGTGATCCCAGGAGTAGCGCACTGCCCAGTAGCAGGTCCACACTATCCAAAGAAAATTCATGGAAGTAACTCATAGGCTCCAACCTGTACAGAATAAGGCTTACCAACTATTCATAGAGATCGAAGGCTGAGGAGCGGAACTGGAGAAAGTCATCATTGCAGCTAAACAACACCTAGAAGGACCTGTCAACGAAGCATTCATACAAGAGTTCACTGAACAGGAGGTCATGGCACAGTAACAAGTTGAAGCAAATCGAGCCAAGCACGAGGCTTTTGAAGCAGAGCTAGTCAGATCAGAGTGACTCGGGACAAGTCACAGGTGAGTGTTGGTGGCCTGTTGGCCCTTAACCAAGTTTTGAGGATCCTTGGTCATTTTTTACCTAATTTTAGGACTTCAACAGGCTGTCGAAGGTAGAGCACAAAATGAAGTGGAGATCGCAGGATCTCGGCCCCTTCTAGGGCCCTTTTTGGAATTCAGGATTATGTAATGGGTATGGGATGTCGGCCCATGGGTTTACCCATGCTTAGGCCTATTTTTTATGTATAAATAGATGCTAAGGAAATGTAGTGAGGGGGTATGGCTAAGTGCTAGAGTTGGATCTAGGTGATCAAGAGTGGTAAGTGCTTTGTGCATGCTATGTGAGACTTGCAGAGCTAAGTGAAAGTCATTGTAAGAGACTGTTGAAGGTTGTGTTCCTAGATCTACTAGAGGAAGGAGGATCTAGCAAGCTGCGCATATCCCCTGTCCTCTGTGGAGTATGGTTTTGAGGCTCTGTGCATGTAACTAATTGAAGAAGCTAATAAAGAAGACAAAGAGTTGGTGGATGTAGCCCCAGGATGGGGGTGAACCACGTACATGTTGTGGTGCTCTACTTTGTACGATGTGTTGATATGTGTATATGTTAATGTGCTTAGTTCTTCATTATGGATTAATGGTAGATAGATATGTTAATTCTAGGAGCTTAATAGTATGGATCTGACCTATGTGAATATGCTCAGTGCTTAAATACCTTAGATCTGAATGAATATTGTGATACTCTGTAATTAGGGTTTAACTGCATTGTAACTAAGACTGGATATTGATGAATGTTAACTGTTGAGTACTCTGTTAAGTGTTAGAATCATAGATCTATGTCCTATCTAAGGTTGCAGACATCTGAGTCCTGCAACCACCCCTGCCTCTACCTTGGGTGAGACTTCATCTGCTTTGCAGGTGTTGTCAAAAGGGCCGATAGTTAGGGTTTTGTTGGTGCATTGTTGTAGTGTTGAACCCTGGGTCTTCCCCTATTCCAACATTGATGTATGATACATGTTGGCATAGGTTGATTACAGGTTTTTTGGACATGTTATTTGTACAAGTTTGGTGCATGGTTGATTCATTTGTTTATGGTACAAGTTGAGGTACAGGTTGATGTATGGTACATGTTGTCACAGGTTATTGGTACATGTTGTTACAGGTTGATTGGTATAGGTTTACAGCAGTATATCTCACAGTGATAGTGTGACAGTGATTCCATCATTCTACTTCTACATGAGGGAGGTTGGACGGGGCAAGGACAAGTGTATCCAACTTCCAGTTGTAGCCAGAGAACATAGGGGGTTGTAGTATCCTTCTAGTTGTAGCCAGAGAATTGGGCAGTTGGAGCTTCCCTCAGGTTGTATCTTGAGAAACTAGGGGGTTGTAGTATCCTTCTAGTTGTATCCAGAGAATTGGGGATTTGGAGCTTCCTTCAGGTTGTAGCCTGAAAAACTAGGGGGTTGGAGCCTCCTTCCAATTGCAGCTGGAAAACAAAGGAATTTGGTGCTTCCAATGAATGTAATTCTTAAATACATATAAGAAAAATAATTATGCGGTTTTCTCCCTCTTTGGGTTTCCACGTAAAAACTTTGGTGTGTTGTGTATGTGTATGATTACTCATTTGTTCATTGTTTATTTACTCTGCAACTATTGGATGATAATGCTACATTGATATAACACTTGCATTTTGTGGTTACAAAGGATTATTGCTCTATTAATAATTCACCCCCGCTCTCAGTAATCCAACATTTATAACCAAATATTTTAAGGACATTCAATTTATGGCCTTTTTCTTCATCCAAAATCTCAAAAGCATGAATAACAAAGCTATTAATGACTCTTGTATTTTGACTAGGGTGGTGATGTTAATTTGCATGCATGTATATTTTCATATGGGTTTTCTTCTTGAAAATTGTTAGGTCCCTTGGTGACTAATACATTAAGGAACAAGATGTTCCCTTTTCCCTCTACCTCCATCATAAATTTGGTGTGTTCTCACTAACAATTTAAGAGCTCAAGAAACTTTCCAAGTCTCAGAGTGCCATGAGGCACTTTATAATATTGTCCTCTATTAATCTCTTCCACCAAGTATGCTTGAGTCAACAATATTTAAGTGTTTTTCTCTCAAAATGATCCACAAAGAGGTTTTCCACTATGAGAGAAAGTGAGAAACCCATATCCACACTAATTTTTTGTTCATAAAATTCCCCTTGAAATCTAAAGAACGTGGAGTAGAGGCATACCTCTGCTAGTCTACTCATACCTAGATTTACAACCTGATTGATGACTTGTATTGCTTCATCTAGAGGAATTTTAGTAAACAACGCAACAACATCAAAGTTAACTAGGGTATCTTGAGAATTTCTCTCATTTTTAATTAAACTAACAAAGTCCCTTGAATCCTCGATGAAGGAATCTATTTTCCAAACCAACGATTTAGGAAACCTCACAACATACTTGGAAAGCTCATAGGTAGGCGATCCAATTGTATTCATTATAGACCTAAGTGGAATTCACTCCTTATGGATTTTTGATAATCCATAAATTATTAGATTTATAATGCCACTAGGTGTAAGCTACTTCTTGATGTTCTCATCCATGCCAGACTAACTTTTTTGACCTCCTTAATTACATCATTAATTGGATATTTATCTAGCTCTGTATAACTACCAACTCATTGTGATATGCTCAAACATCTTAGTGACATAGTAATTTTTGTTCTCGTGGTGGATTCTCCCTTATCATCCTTCAAAATAACTATGCTTTCATTATTTTGAAGCTTATTGAGAGAATCAAATTCTACTTTGCTTAAATTTTCCTTGGGAGGTTTAGCCAATATAAAAACTACAATACATTATTTTCTCACTTCCTCTTTCACCTCAATAACTAATGATTTTATGCTTTCCTTAATGCTACACAAAAGTCTTTCAAGAGGGATATTTATGGGTGTGATAGCAAACCCCATTCCCTTCCTTAAGACATTAAAATTGGCACTATCTAGATTAGTGTTAAACATATTAAACACCATATTTTTGGCACTACTATTAATGTTAAACCTAAGCCCGTGTTAATTGCTTACTAGCCTATCAAACTCTTCATTCTACTTTTTCTTTGTTGTGTGGTCTTCACACCTCGCCTTTAACATATTGACTTTTCTCTCAAATTGACTCATTGTTGTGATGATGCACTGTGATAAGGGTTCAAATATTAACAAAAATGGTGAACACCATGAAATTTTTGGAAAAATCTCTTAATAATTAGCACCACATAAATATAATAACTGAAAAAGATATTAATGATATCAAATACAGGTCTTATAAAGTTTTTAATAACACAAACTTTAAAATGAATTAAGAAAGTGCATGATTATCATGAAGCAAATCCATTATCTTAAAATATTTAGAAACAAAATAGATATATCGATATCCATATTGAAAAAATATTGGTCATTTTATTCTACTTATATTTTCTTTGATACCTCATAAAACTCTTTATTCTACCTTCTTTGTGAGACTTTATAAAACTCTATATATTATATGAGAATATTTTAATTTATAATAAAATTTACATTAGGAGTATCTCATGCTTCTAGACCCATTAACCCAATTTCAAGATGTAAAACCAACAAACTCGTTTTCTTATAACACTGGTCAAATAAGAGATACAGTGATAATTGAAGCACAAAAAAATTGACTAGAAAATATATTGCTTCACATAAGATACACCTCATGGATGTCTCCCCCATGTAGTTGAATTTACTATTGGAAGACTCAAATTCAACAGACCGTGAAAATGAATCAACGCAACCCTGTAGAAGATGATTAATCGGGTATATAGACAAATCTTGTCATACATATGGTCCAAGTCCAAGGCACGAAAAATTGTAGTTAGCAATTGAATACATCCCTTCTAAATACCAACAACAGATTATACCAATTGAGTCAAATATTAAGATCTCGACCCAAGAAAGAAATTCAACTTCTCAGTCAACTCTGACCCAAAATCTTGTAATAGCCTTGATAAAATCCAAGAAAGTAACAATGGGTCTCAATCACATTTCGATCTATGAAGGAGACGAGGATCCCAAACGACATTGGTTCATGTGCATGGTTGATGCACTTGTTTATGGTACAGGTTTATTACAGGTTGTTTGGTACAGGTTGGTTCATGGTTGATGCACTTGTTTATGGTACAGGTTGATTACAGGTTGAGGTATAGGTTGATCCATGGCTCAGGTTATTGGTACAGGTTGTTTGGTGTAGGTTTATTGGTACATGTTTACAGCAGTATATCTCACAGTGATAGTGTGACAGTGGTTCCATCATTCTACTCCTACGTCAGGGAGGTTGGACAGGGCAAGTACAGGTGGTTGTATCCACCTTCCGGTTGTAGCCGAAGAACGTAGGGGGTCGTAGCCTCCTTCTAGTTGTAGCCACATAATTGGGGAGTTAGAGCTTCCCTCGGGTTGTAGCCTGAGAAATTAGGGGGTTGGATCCTCCTTCTAGTTGCAGCTGGAAAACAAAGGAATTTGGTGCTTCCAATGAATGTAATTCTTAAAGACATATAAGAAAAAACATTCAGTGGTTTTCTCCCACTTTGGGTTTCCACGTAAAAACACTGGTGTACTATGTATGTGTATGATTGCTCATTTGTTCATTGTTTATTTACTCTGCAACTATTGGATGATAATGCTACATTGATATAACACTTGCATATTATGGTTAAAAAGGATTGAATTTCTCTATTACTGATTCACCCCCCTCTTAGTAATCCAACAATTGGTATCAAAGAAGGTTTCTTCATGAAACAATTTAACCACTAGAAGGAGATCATGGATTATTCTGAGAATGGAGTACCAATGTTTAATGGTCAAAATAGTTTAAAGTAAGATATGTGGAGCTTAAGGACAAAAGTATTTTTATAGGCACAAGGGCATTATATTTGGCTATCAGTCATTACAGGATATGATAGTTGAAAAAGGGAAAAGACTGCAGCCAAGAAGGAATTGAAGAAGAATAAAAAAAATAGAAATGGATTTCATCCGGGAATGATTACCTAATCTGGTAAGAGAAAAGGTTGCTAAATGTTCATCAGCCAAATAAATTTGGGATAAGTTACATGACATATATTCTTCACCCATCACATATTTAGAAAATGCCAAAGAAGATGCATGTTGGCACAAGGGAAAACCCAGGGTTCAATGCTTCAACAGCGCACCAACAAAACCCTAACTACCGTCCCTTTCGGCAACACCTGCGAAGCAGGTGAAGTCTCACCCGAGGTAGAGGCAGGGAGGGTTACAAGACTCGGGTGTCTGTAACCAAGCTGGGACACAGATATGTGATTACAACACTTCACAGGGTACTTAGGAACAACATATATTAATTCATTAGCTTTATTCACATCGCAGATCAAACCCTATGTACAGATCGACACAGTAATAATGACAAAAATACACATCGCACTTAGCATCATAATTCAGATCTAACACATTCGACATATACAATGCATTAAACATTCATAGGTCTATCTATCCTTCATAACATTCAATGCACTAAGCAGATTCACAGCATAAACATTACAACACAAAGCAAACCATCAACACAATATTTATGTGGTTCACCCCAGTGTGGGGCTACGTCCACCAACGGATTCTTCTTCTTTATTAGTCTGCAATCTCTTACATCCATCCGCTCATGTGCACTAAGCCACAGAGCCAAGCTTCGCACTGGACATGTGATATGCGCACTAAGCACCAGATCCACCTTCCCAAAATCAAGTCAAGGCACAGAGCCAACTCCTCTATTATGCACAAAGCCTTACATACACATTGTGTTGCACAAAGCAACTCAAAACTACTTGTCTCTTTCACTTAGCTACTTACGTCCCTTTCACTAAGCTACTTCTACCTTACAATATTCTCTTATTTATAATTTTTATTCGCTTACAAAAAGGCCTAATCATAGGTAAACCCCTGGGACAACATCCCATAAACCCTAATACAAAAAACCTAATGAACCCCTTGCTAGTTTTACAAAACAAGTGAGATCCGCGCTCCATCTTCGACCAGCCTATCAAAGTACAAAAGTGGTCAAACTTGACCAATGTTTCCTCAAAACTTGGTCGAGGGCCAAATATGTAGGTACAGATCAAGAATAAATATGTTCACCATGTCAAACAGATTCATAAGATGAAAATTACATAATCAACAGAGGTATGTTGTTTTTCTTTAATTGTGAAAAACGTGAACATCTTGAAATAGAATCCATGAAGGAAATGAGACAGAAAAACAAATTGAAAAAGAAGACAATTATGAGGCAGAATTGATTAATGCTTTAGATGAAATAAGAGAATAAAACAATTCACTCAAGAAATAATTGATGAAACAAAAGGAAAGTGTTCACATTTTTGAAGAATCCCAATAGGTCATCGAGAACTTAAGAACTCGGCTAAAAGAATCCAGAAAGACAGAAGAAAATCTTGAATATCAAAAGAAGTGTTTGAAAGCTAACATAGCAGCACAAAAGGAAGAAGCAGAAATGAGAGAGAAGATATTGACAGATCATCTTAAGGAAAGAACTAACGATCTAAACCAGCTTGAGTAAGAGTTTCGTCAAGAAAAGAAAGTATTTGAAGAATAAATAATCATATTAGAAATCCAGCTTGAAGAAGCGAAGAGAATAGAATAATTCATGAAGTCTCATATATTAAAGAAAGAAGAAGAGGTTGAGAAGCTTGAATACGAAGTTGTAACATTGAGAAGTAAAATCGTCAAGCTAAAAAAGAACGTTGAAGAGACAGAAACATCCACATCAATTACATAGAATGAAGAGAAGCACTCTAGGTTGCTAGAAAAGAAGAATGAAGAAAATAGAAAGATTTATGAATAAGTACTCATAGGAAGGAATCATGATCAACCAGAATCTAAGAAAACTATTGAAGATACATATTCAAGAAGACCATCTATGTTCAAGCCACAAAGAAGCTTCAATCATGATCATGATCAATCAAGGCAGAAATTCAGAAGGACTACACCACAAAGAAGATCATTCACTCCGAGGTATGCAAATTTGTTTTATGGTCATTGTTTTTATTGTAATAATTTTGGACATAAGGTTGTAGATTGCTTGGATTATAAAAGAAATTTTCAAGAAAGAAGTGCCTATGTGGCCGCACATAACATTGAGTGTTACAAATGTCATAATTATGGACACATAGCTAGTGATTGTAGAAGCATGATCGATACTTCCATGAAAGAGAACATTGATATCGTATATAAGAAAGTATGGATAAGAAAAGATGAAGAACAAGTGAACAAAGACCAGGTACTAAATATCACAAGATTGGCAATCAAACGAGATGAAGAAAATTCTACAGAGAAAAAGAAAGATTTCAAATACATAAAGTTTTGGAAAATAACTGAAAGAAAGGAAGGACGGGTAAATAGGAAACAGGTTCAAGAGATTATACTTTCAGGCATTGTAGTGAAAGATGAATCCACAGACAGAAAGAAAGAAGTCAGATCTCAAAGAGATAATGAATCAACCAATGAAGATGATGATGAATACACATCAGAGAAAGAATTTTTTTGATCCAGCCGGCTTAGAGACTCCCAGGTAATATGAATATTAGATAGGGGAAGTCTATGTGATAACTGTAACAAACCAAAGAACCATCCTTTGATCATCTTGCAGAGTTTGAGAAGACAGATTCAGAGCAGTCAGTTAGCAGAAGTACAGTTTGATAGATTAATCAAGACTTCATGATAGTATAGTGATAAATGGTTCAGCATTATGGACAATTGCGCAAGTAGAGTCTTGGAAAGTATGGACAGAGATGGATTCGTAAGAACACTTAGCAAGTTTGGACTGATATATGACAGTGGACGAGAGCATGGATTCATATATTGGATCAAAGAGCGGTTCAGAGACAAAGGAACATTATCATAATGGATGATAATTACACAAGAAATGGCTTGAACAATGCTAATGGATTCCAAATTGATAGATATGTTTTGAACACATGCAGTGCATGCAACATTTCACATTCAAAACAGAGTAATTCTCATAAACAACAATGACAAAACTCCCTACGAACTATGGAAAGGAAGCGCAGACAACAACATCTACATCAAGGTAACTCAAGGTAGTATTTTATTAATTGAAATTTATGTTGATGATATTGTTTTGGAAGTACTAAGGACATGTTAAGCCAAAAATTTGTAAAGGATATGCAGAATGAATTTGAAATGTCATTACTTGGAGAACTATCCTTCTTTCTGGGTCTTCAGATACGTCAAAGCAACCAAGGAATTTTTATATCTCAAATTAAGTATATCAGAGAAATCCTAAAGAGGTTTGGAATGGAAGATTGCAAACCAGTTACCACTCCTATGCAAACCAATTTCAAGTTGAGCAAAGATGATGATTCAAAGTCTATAGACCAGAGGCAATACAGATCAATGATTGGTAGCTTACTATATGTGACAGCATCGATACCAGATGTAATTTAGGCAGTTGGACAGGTGGAACGATTTCAAGCAGCACCAAAGGAATCACATGTATTAGCAGTGAAGAGGATTATGGTATCTAAAACGAAAGGATCTATCATGTATTGCCTACACATATGCATATTGGGTAGGTTTAATTGATGACCAAAGAAGCACCAGTGGAGCAGTGTTCTACTTGGGTGAGTGTTTAGTATCATGTCTAAGCAAGAAACAATCATCAGTATCCTTATCTACAGCCGAGGCAGAGTATATTACAGCAGCAAGATGTTGTACATAGGTTTTATGGATGAAACAAACTCTGACAGATATACAGGTTGAGTATGATGATCCCATTCCAATCTATTGTGATAATACAAGCACCATCAATATCTCAAATAACCCAGTGATGCACTTCAAGACAAAGCACATTCCAATCAAGTATCACTTTCTACGGGAACAGGTTATAGAGAAGAACATCAGAGTTGAATATGTGGGCACAAAAGAACAAGTGGAAGACATCTTTACAAAACCATTTCCACGGGAAGCCTTTGAGTATCTACGTCAGAGACTCGGATTAATTTCTACTCCAAAATGAAAGATTTTGAATGCTTATATTATATTTCTAGATGTACATGAGGAAGCACCATAAATAGGACAATTTAGGTTGGGAGATTAGTTTTAGGAAGAGTTATGTTAGGGGTAGCAAACCCCGATGGAAAGATACCTTTGCCATTGATGACAAAGGGGGAGAGATTTATCAGATGCAAAGGTAAATGCTTGGAGAGAGAGAATAGAGGCATGTTTCCAAGGGGAGTGATTGTCACAAGGGAAGAATGAATTATATGACTTCAGAGTGATACCCTTTGTCAAAGAGAGAGATATTATTCATATGAAGGGAGAGAGAGTAATTAGAGGCTTATAAACACAAAGAAAAATCAAAGGCATCTAGATAAGGGGAGCAGCGCCAGGGAGAGTTCAGTCAGGGGGAGCAACCCCAAAGGGACATACCCTTTTCCATTGATGTCAAAGAGGGGGAGATAGAAACATTGATGAGGAGTATAAGAATGAATGTTATCACGACTAAGTGTTTCCATCAATGTTGGTGTTTCCATTAATGCCAAAGGGGGATATTGTCAGACATTTGGCTTAGGTTGATGGAAAGTTGGTATGAATTGTTGGTTTTCATTAATGTCAAAAATTAGACAGTGATATTGTAAATTGATGTCAACCCTTAGTGATTGATTTCAACCCTTGGGGAAAGTCTGGTAGTGAATTCCAGTAGCACAAAGGTTTGGGTAATGGACCCAAGGTTGTTTCATGTATAATGGTATGAGTTTTAATATATTTGAATGTAATAATATTACAGATGGATAGTACATGTCATTCAATTTCCGGTGGTATGTGGAACGTCGCATAATTCCTCATGGTTAGAGAGTTATGGCCATGAGAAGTTGGAGAACCCAGGTTTGGGTAATGGACCCAAGTTTGTTTGATTGATAATGGTATGAGTTTTGATATATTTGCAGGTAAGAATATTCTATATGGATATTACATGTCATTCCATTTCCAGTGGTATGTGGAACGTCACATAAATTCTCATGGTTAGAGAGTTATGGCCATGTGAAGTTGGAGAACCCCCATGAGTCATCTAGAAGCCCCAAAAGGTCAAAGTAGTCAAAGTGGTTTAAGAGATTTTATAAGGTAAATAATAAAGTGAAGTGATGATTGTATTATAAGTCAAAGTGAATACAAAATAAATTATTTAAATAATAAATTTAATGGATAAATTACTAAGTTTACAAGTGGTTAGAAGTGGGTTAAGCCTAAAATAAGGAAAGTGGGTTAAGATGGTTAAAAGGTAACCCCTTGAGGAAGCTACATGAAAGTATAAATAAGAGGCAAGGCTCTCTCATTTTAATCACACTTGATCATATTGAATATCTACGAATTATTGAGGTAACCAAAGGATATCTAAGCCGAATTTCAGAGGGAAGGTGAAGTAAAGAATGTTTAAATTAAAGGGAGGATAAATTCTTTTGATGATGCTTTCTAAGGTATGTTATTTAAAGGTCATCTCACCATTTTCGCAATAAAATTTTTTATAGAATGATTCAAACCATGAAATTGGGAGGTCATTCAAGAAACATATCCAAGTAGCTTTGGTACAAATTTTGTCTTGTGCATCGTTGTATTTTTGGAGTTACACTCCATGGAAAATAGGGTTTCTGGCTAGTCTTAAAACTAGTCTAAAACAGGTGTTTCAGGTAAAAACATCATAACTTCTTCATAATAGATCCAAATTAAGTAAGACCAAATTTTTTGTTTAGAGTATAGTATGTAGTATTTTGTGTACAATTTTCAAATCCAAACAACAAATATTATGTGCAGGGCACGCTCTACAAGTTCTCTCTCTAGAATAATCTAGAATTCAACAAGGTATGTCATTTTTTCTATAACTCATTTTTTGATAGGTTCCAAGTAGTGACACCCGGAGGAATTGCGTAAAACACACTGAAGAACATTTTGTACTATTTTCATATATTCATTCATTACAGGTACATAGTTATGTTTATTTCAAGTTAGGGTTGCTGACTAATCCAAAACTAGTCATGTGAGACTAAAGTAAAGTTTGATGAAAATGCTAGTCTCTTGTTGTTAAAGTTAAGGAAGGTCTGCAGGTATGTGATCATATACACCAGGTCTATTACAAAGTTACAAATCATATTTGGATGATGAAATTGATAAGGACTTTTAGTNACATGGTTGAGACAAGTAGTTGATGAGTTGGCACATACATGAGGTGTATAGTTGATGATGTTGGTACATCTTGATGAGTCATAGTTTATGTGTATTTTATGTATGATTGGTATAGGTTTGGTGCATGGTTGATGCACTTGTTCATGGTACAAGTTGAGGTACAGTTTGGTGCATGGTTGATGCACTTGTTTATGGTACAGGTTGATTACAGGTTGTTTGGTATAGGTTGGTGCATGCTTGATGCACTTGTTTATGGTACAGTTTGATTACAGTTTGAGGTATAGGTTGAGATATAGTTTGATGCATGGTTGATGCATGGTTTAGGTTATTGGTACAAGTTGTTTGGTGCAGGTTGATTGGTACAGGTTTACAACAGTATATCTCATAGTCATGATCTGAGAGTGGTTCCATCATTCTACTTCTACATCAGAGCGGTTGGATGGGGAAAGGATAGGTGGTCGTAGCCACCTTCCGGTTGTAGCCAGAGAACATAGGGGGTCATAGCCTCCTTCTAGTTGTAGCTAGAGAATTTGGGATTTGAATCTTCACTCGGGTTGTAGCCTGAGAAATTAGGGGGTTGGAGCCTCTTTCCAGTTGTAGCTAGAAAACAAAGGAATTTGTCGATTCCAATGAATGTAATTCTTAAAGACATATAAGAAAATTAATTCAGTGGTTTTCTCTCGCTTTGGGTTTCTACGTAAAAACATTGGTGTACTGTGTATGTGTATGATTGCTCATTTGTTCATTATTTATTTACTCTGCAACTATTGGATGATAATTCTACATTGATATAACACTTGCATATTGTGGTTAAAAAGGATTGAATTTCTCTATTACTGATTCAACCCCCTCTCAGTAATCCAACAGAAGGCACTTCAACTTCATAAGTTATTGAAAAACTACTAGAAGAAAAATTTGTAGAATTAAAACAAGCATTTAAAAACATGTTGATCTCTCGCAACAAACTATGGAGCACAATATGTTCTAGCGAAGGCCACACAAAATATTATTGCAAATTTAGTGATGCACTAGATGTTGCAGTCTGTCAACATTGGATCAAATCATTATGTGATATATGTGAAGGAGTAAAAAATCATGCTACAAGGGACTTCCCGCACAATCTAAGAAACATGAGTCCAAAGTGGTGTCATATATATGAAGAAAAAAATCACTCAACCCAATAATGTCAGTTGAATGGTAAAAACCGAACAAACATTCACATGGTGTATCATACACAGACGGTAGACCAAAATGTTAACCAAGGTAATGAAAATGGTTACAGAGGTCAAGGTCGAGGAGTATATCAAGGTTGTGGACAAGGAGGACAACGAAACTTCGGGATAGGACGAGGTTGAGGACAATATTACTACTTCAAGTATTGGAAAGATGATCACATTAGTTCATATTTTCCAATCAAAGATAGCATTGGTCTCAATTTTTGTAACATTTTTGGAGTAGGAGACCACTCTCTTGAAAACTATCCAATCATATTAGAAAAAGAAATGTAAATCTCTTGCACATAGTGCCAAAACATGATCTTTTGAATTGAAATAACCTCCATGTAGTAACATGGGAGCATGAAGATGTTATGCGGGCAGAGTACCCGCATCTTTTTGAAAATTTTGAAAAGATTGTAGATGCAGTGTGAAGTTGCACTGAGGACAGTGCAGAAATAAGGGGAGGGGGATTGTAATGTCCCCAAGGTCGAGCCCTATTGTAAATCTTGTTTATGAAATGAATTGTAAATATGTTTTATAGGATGGTGAGCCAAGTTTATATAAGTTGGTGGGCTTATTTGATTGTTAGGCCAGAGAGCCTAAGGATTGAAGGCCAAGAGCCGGATTTTGTACATGTATCAATGCAGAACATTAATAAAATATAAACACCATCGCATGCAGACCGACCATGATGAATGAGTGATGGGGGACTAAGCTTCCACAGAGTGGGCAAGGGATTAGGGGTTGGAAGGTGGGAATAGGGGCTAAGTGTTGAGCCTAGGGGCTTAAGTCCTTGGGAATAATATTTTAATATTATTCCAAAGAGAATGTGAATAATATGTTTTTACCCTAAGTTCTTTTGGAATGACATGTGACTTCCAAATGGTGGGAGGAGTGCACGCTAATGGAATCATGCAGCTTCACGGGTGACAAGTGTCAACCCAAGCTTATGCAAATAAGAGGGCTGAGATGAGCCGTGGTGGGGGTTCCTCCACCATTCGACCCTCGACTTCCTGAGCATGAACCCGTCCAACCTCTACAAGAGACCTGGTGCCATTCTAAAACTGGGGACGAAGTCTATGTGTTGATTTTGGGGATAGCCTATGTTGATTTCTAAAAATCCGATGCATCCTCTGTCCGAGCAGATCGAGCCTGTGTGTGGAGTCTCTGTCCCAAAGCCATAATTGTGACACCATCATGTCATTGTTGAGCCTATTGGAAAGCCCGTGTCTATTTTCCCCATTGGTTGTTGTGGCCACGAAATGCTGGACTGCGTGTGGCTTGTTGGCCAGTTTGTACAACATNCTGTGTGTGGAGTCTCTGTCCCAAAGCCATAATTGTGACACCATCATGTCATTGTTGAGCCTATTGGAAAGCCCGTGTCTATTTTCCCCATTGGTTGTTGTGGCCACGAAATGCTGGACTGCGTGTGGCTTGTTGGCCAGTTTGTACAACACTCTCTCCAGGTGAGAAAGGTGATTGAAGTTGGAAGAACAGGTTGCTTGGCCTATGAGCGATTCTCTCCAGGTGAGAGAGTGCACAGAGGAAGGAGAGAACTCCTGGAAGGAACCCTGTAGCTGCCACAGAGCTCGGAGATTTCTGGTCCGGTCTGTTGCTAAAACCCAAGGCAAGGGAGGTTAGCAGCCAAAGGACTATCTGGGTGACAGAGAAGGTGTATACTCCTTGGGTGGAATAGGCATGTGGGGAAGGAGAGTCTAGGCAGTGAGTATGAGTGGTTCATGAGAGAGAATTCCTTCCTTGTGACTGTGTGTTTTCCTTATAACCTCAGCCTAGCCTAGGATTCCTTGCCTTGCGGTGGAGCTTAGTCCCAGCTCGGGGGTGACCTACTGCTGAGCTTAATGAGTAGTGTGGTCTAAGGCTTGGAGGTTCGTGGAAGGCTTGCACCTGGTTGGTGGAATTACCACCATTTTCAAAGATAAGTACCGGATGATGTGTCAATTATGTTTCTACATGTATGTGTATATATAATTATCATGTACTATGTTGTGCATATGAATTAATGTTAAAGCCATTGATTATTTATAATAGCAGTAATTCTTATGCTCACTCTGAGTTTAAATGTGTTTCTTTTGCTTAAATGCATGTCATATTTATATATATATATATATAATTAAGCATGAGATTGTTATTCTGTGAAGTAGCGCCTGCCCGGCCCTGAATGAAAAGGGGTGTTACAGAATGGTATCAGAGCGTTACATAATGAAAGGGTTCTACAGTATGGTATCAAAGCCAAGGTTTCGACGTTGAGCCTAGATGGGCAAGATAAGTGGTCTTTGGACCAAGAGTCTGAGGAGAAATTGTGTCTGGAGGACCAATTTCGAACCTTTGAGTGCTCCTGAGTGTCAAGGAGATTACTTGACTATGTTACAAAGATCAGGAGGTGTAGCGGTGTTATGAAACCGTAGCCAGTGTGGTATAAGGCCACAGGAAGAGAGGACTCCACACCAGAAGTGTTGGAGCCTTAGGATCTGTTCGAAGGAAAGGAGAACCCTCATGACCATCAGATCTAGAAAACATGCGCAGGGTTTAAAAACCTTTGGAGTTGCACAGGAACGTGGAAATTGCGATACGCAAAATCCCAAATTTCGTCAGGACCATCCATCGGGGGGGACACGTGGTTGCCGGATGACGTTTCAACACCCGGGAAACCAAAGGGGAAGAACCTTGTTTTCGCAAGTCGTGAAATAGCGAAACCCAATATCTCGAATTGATCTACACCGTAGATCGTAAGTGATCATCGGATCAAGTGGGAGAATAGACCATAATTTCGATGCCTGAAACCCTAAAACACCGAAAAGATCTGTGTCGTAGATCTGAGGGAATTCTAACCGTTGGATTGCCTTGGAATGGACATGGACACATGGGTGTGTGCCATGTGCCAGTGAGTCGAGAAGACAAGCGAGAATGGTGGGACCTAATGATGTCATTGAAGGTGACATGGAGCCTCCTGAATGTACTACGTGCCACCATGGTTAAGGGTGACAGCTGTGTTGTGGGCCCGGAGAGTAAAGTAAATCAGAATTTTGGAATTCAGGAGTTGGAGTGACCAAGGGTTGGGAGTCACTGCGTCGTGAACTCCCGAGTACTGAAGACCCGAAACCCGAAGTTTCGAAGTCCCGAAATATCTACCATAGTTGGTGACAGCTATGTTATGGGCCCAAGGGAAA
>JASDQU011403372.1:5643-16518 GCA_032191745.1 Picea mariana
GGTAGCAATGGATTTTGGCTGTCCATCTGCTGATTTTTTTATTCATTCCAGGATTGATTTTCCAGAAATTTTACATCTTTCCTGAGAATTAGTTTCTTGGAGATTGGATTGTAAAGCCTGTAAGCTTTAGAGTTTCACTATATCCAGTGAAGATACATTTCTCACTTCTATCATCCAATTTCTACCTTAATTCAGAAGGTATGTGAGCGTATGTTATGCATCCAAATGTCTTTAGATGCACAACATTGAGCTTTGTTCCACTCCATGCTTCTTGGGGGACTTTTAACTTTAGTTTGGTGGTTGGAGATCTATTCAAGAGATAAGCTGAGCATGCTACTGCTTCAGCCCAAAAATTATTTGACAAACTTTTCTCTTTGAGAAGTGTTCTTGCCATATTTATTATTGTTTGATTTTTCTTTTCAACCACTCCATTCTGTTGTGGAGTATACCTGGCTGTTGTTTGCATGATAATTCCTTGTGATTTGCAGAAATTTGCAAATTCTTTGGAGTTGTATTCTCCTCCTCCATCTGACCTGAGAGATTTTATATATTTGTCACTCTGATTTTCAGCTTCTACTTTGAATTCCTTGAATTTTGCAAAAGTTTCAGACTTGTGTCTGAGAAAATAGATCCAGATTTTCCTGCTAAAATCACCAGTAAACGTTAGAAAATAAAAGCTACCACCTATGGACTATGTTTGCATTGGTCCACATAGGTCAGTGTGAACAAGTTCAAGATGTTGTTTGGCTTGATTGGAAGAATGTGGAAAACTAGTCCTCTTATGTTTGCCAAATATGCAAGACTCACATGGGGGAATTTTCTCTTTAAAGATAGGAAGACCTTTGACCATGGAGTGCTTCTGAAGAAGACTTAGACTCTGAAAGGGTAGGTGTCCAAATCTTGTATGCCAAACCATAGTTTCATTCAGGTTGGATGCACTTTGTGCATATGTTTGGTTCAGATTTGTAGTTCTGAGGGTAAGGGGAAACATCCTATTCTAAGTCATGTGGATTTCATAAATCAATTTTCTGTTGGAGGTTTTGTCATATATCTTGCAAGATGCTCCCTCAAAGAGTACCTTATAGCCATGTTCAATGAGCTTTCCTACACTTAGCAAATTATGTTTTAGATCTGGAACATGATAAACATTGTTTATGTTCTTCTTTACATTGTGTTTAGTAAGAATAGGTACAGTTCCTTTTCCTTGATTTTTGACTAAGGAATCATTTTCAAGTCTAATATCATATGATATTGAAGAATTAATGCATGAAAGTATTTCTTTGTTACCTGTCATGTGATTGCTGCATCCACTGTCCAGCAACCAAAGATCTCTAGGTTGTTCTTCAGTCTTGTGACATGAGAGAAACATACCTCCTGAGGTCTCTCCTGTATGATTTGACACATGTGCTCTGCCTGAGAGCTGATCTTCTTGCTTCTTTCTGCATTCAGATTCATAGTGCCCATACTTTTTGTAGTAATAGCATTGTATGTTTGATTTCTCATTTGATCTTCACCCTCCTGGAAACTCTGATTCTGATTATGTTGTCTGTGTCCTTGGAAGTGTTGATTTGGGTGCCGTTGTATGTTTCCTCCACTAGAATGAGGGTTACTTTGACTGCTCCCTCTTCCTTGGTGACTTCTTCTTCTTCCTCTGCCTCTCCCTCTACTGAAGGAGAATTGAGTTTTAAAGGCATTGGCGATTGACTCATCTGTGAGATGTAGTCTAGTTTCATGTGTCACCAGAGAACCAATTAGTTCATCTGTTGAAAAATGTGACAGATCTTTGGATTCAAGGATTGCTGTAATGATCATTTAGAATTTAGTTGTTAAACTTCTGAGGACTTTCTCAACAATGTGTTGATCAGGGATGGCTTCACCAGTCAATCTAATCTGGTTCACAATTCCCATGACTCTGATCATAAATTGATCCACATTTTCAGACTTTCTCATTCTTAAAGTCTCAAATTGCATCCTCAAGGTCTACAGTTTCACTGTTTTAACCTTGTCATTTCCTTGGTAAGCTAATTTAAGGATGTCCCAGGCTTGTTTTCAAGTACTAGTGCCTGTGATTTTTGAGAAAATCGAGTCATCCACTGAATTTTGAATCCAGAATTTAGCTTTATTTTCTTTGTTTCTTTGAGTTGCCTCAACAATTCTTTGCTAGTTTGTCATGGTGGAAAGGTCTGCTGGATCTGTTCCGCATATCCAAGATCCACTGGATCCCATCACTCTTGTGCTTGCAAGAACGATCTCATTCGAAGAGACCAGAACTCATATTTCTTTCCAAGAAGAATCGAACCCTGAATTGGTCCTAAATTGCTAGACGTCGCCATATTTTAAAGAATTTAGTAAAAACAGAAAGAAAATTCGTATTTACATGTCTCATGCGCGTAATTTGCAGTGACTTCAGAATTTCGTCCTTTGGGACTGTTGAATGTGAGTCCTCCAAACTCTTGTCTCTCCAATTTTTGGTCACCGAAACGTCGAAAAGAGCTTAACGACATCGAATTGACCCTTAGTCTCCGTTTAATAAGTCCACGTGCCTAAATGTTCAAGCGCTACCGACTTTTCGTGAATCGGGGAATCGTGATGCCTTCGTCGGTTCTTTGTACCTCAATTTGCCAAAATCCGAAATATCCTGGCGCTAACACCTTTTCGGGATTTGGTGTTTCGGGACTTCGGTGGTTTCGCTGCGACGATCATGGGTCCTTCGGAGTCTCGGTGTGTGAGGTGCCAAAATTTCACCTTGGACAATCAACGGTCCAGATCCTCCTATGATCTGACAGTCCAGATCTTCTCGTGATTTCGCAACTCATTATTTCACTAGTTTAGAACTCTTGTCACAGAGTTTTCCAAACCGTGAACTCCAAAATGCCAAAATTTTGATGGCGCTTAGATCTGCTGCCACTTGTCCTCTAAGATGGATGGTTCACAATCCTTTCGGGATTTTGCAACTTGTGATTTCAGGATTTCGCGATTTTGCATATCAAGGTTTCGAGTTCAGTCCCCTTTGCTCGTCCAACTCCCGATTCTCGATTTTGCGATAGAGTCAGATCGATGACTCAAGATCTTTCTCAATCCAATGGTCCAAAATGACTTGGTATTTCACGATTTGCAAATTCTCACTGCAGTCTTCTGACCTTTACACCCTGTGAATCAGCGAAATGCCGAGATCTTGCCACGTTTCCTCCTTGATGGATGGTCCAGATGATTTCAGGATTTCACGACTTCGCAAGTGGAATTTTCTCCTGCGCACTCCAGAGGACTAAACCTCGTGCACTTTCTCACGGATCCGACGGCTTTCGGTCCTCTGCACGAAATCTAATGGCTGAAATTCCTTTGCCTTTTCTGCACTCTCCTCGTCACTTCTGAACTGGATTTCCACCTCAAATCTTTTCGCAAGACGGATCTTACGGCTATGACGGCTATTCTTGGCTGCTTTCGCAAGTTTTTTTGTTGTTCTTGAAAGGATTTTCTCTTGCAGAAGAAAAATTCGTGAATCTTTCAAAGATTTGAAAGAATTTCACGAGTTCTTTGAAGCTTACTGTTCTCTGTTGTAATCTTTGACGGATTTGAGAGAATTTGTGAAATTCTTTAAACGATTCTGCCTTCTGCAGTAATCTTTCACAAATTTGATTGAATTCTTTGGATTCTTCAAATGTTCCTGCCTCCTACAGCTCTTCTTCGTGAATCTTTGACGAATTCGAAATTGTTCACGATTCTTTAAACTTTCTTCTTCTGCAGTCTCTGCATGCTCGATCTTTTGAGCATATAACGCTTTGTTTCCTCGCGTGAGCTTCCTACAAGGATCTTTTGAGAATATTACGGACAACTCTCCAAGCCTTGTGAAAAGTCTTTGTTGCGTGCTCTCGTGATCCATGTAAGCTCTACGTTGTGAGGATCGTATTGCTCTCCAGCCTATGTGAAGAGGCTTACTACTGAAGCTCTGATACCATGATAAATTGTGAAGCAAGAAATGCAGAGAGAAAAGAACAGAGCAGAACACTGTATTTAGTATATTGAGAATGTAAGGAGAAAGTACAATAAGAAGAGTTAATGAAGAACTTCTAATGCAAAGGGAAAATAGTTGAGCTAAATAGGCTCAAGCAAATCAAGAAAAGAAAAATACAGTTGGCAGTGTACAGTCAGCCTGTTGAGGTTACATTATATTTAACAAATTTAACCCTTCCCCTTCATTAAATAATATGGGATACTCAATCGATTTCATTACATTATGGGATGGGTCTCTCCATCCAAGAAGTGAAAAACTCAGGTCCGTCCAACCAAAAAGTAATCTCTATCGGTAGCAAGCTTGTTGGATTATGTATTGTTGGTCTTATCTGAATCTTATCTGATCTTATCTTAATCTTATTGGGGTTGTTTCCTGCACATTATTGGTTTGGTTAATCTCTAAAGGATAACATCGTAAGAAAAATGAAGATGAATAGAGTCAATCTCATTGTGGTTGATACTGGTTCAGGTAACCTTAATTTCATCTCCTTTCTACTTGTACAACTATTTCTAATACTCATTGCTAAATTATATATCTACTGCACCAATTGTATTCATCATATAGCTTTTGTTTACCAAATGTAGATGATCAGCGCTTATGCCAATCAACTATTATGCTTTTCCAATTTAAAATTTCATTGTTTTTGTTTTTTATTTTTTGTCTTTTCTCTATTTTTAACAAGGCGAGCCTTTGCTTTCTAAGTATATGGACGATCGATTCTTTTTCCAATTTTATGTGGATGAATCATGATAACAGTGGCATTTGATCTTGATGCTTTTGTTATTTTTAACTTAAAATACAGTTAGGGATGCTTATAAAACCAATTACTATTTTAAATGCACCAGCTAGAAGCCAACAAGCGTGAGCACTCTGAATATATTGCAATTTGCAATTTTAGAAAATAACACAAAATGTTGGCACTATGCAAAGTAAAATCAGATTTGCAGGTTTGCAGATGCTGCCATCATGCAAACGTCTCAAACTGGGATGGAAGGAACCAACTTTTCACGGTATGTAGAGGTTTACCCGTAACTACATGCACAGAGCCTTTGATTGTCCCTCCTACTTGGCTTAATCGGTAGGCATACTTTCCATGCTTCCAGCTACTGTAGCGAATGATAAAACGTAAAGAGCTCGAGTGATCAAGGGTTCCCAAAAATCCATGTATTCATAGTTCTCTCTTACAATCTATTAGCAGACAACTATGCTACTCAATATTGACACCCTCTTTTTCCTTTGCAAGAACTTGAGTGGGGATATCGCAGTCAGAACTTGGTACAATAAATATTGGGATATCGGGATGATTATGTGTGTGCAATCTAACCATTACATGGAGTTTTTCTTCCCGAAATTTGCCAACTCTGCATTTCTTTATCATTCTGCTAGATTATTCGAATTTCATTTTCCTCTTTATATTTAACAATTTCACTGTATCCTTGATATTTAACAATTTCTTCGTTTATGGTTCTCTAGTTTACTAGAATTTCTTTCATGGCTTGACATATAAGGATTTATTTATATTTGTTTACACTAATTTCTGTATCTTCTCTAGATTTAATAATTTATCTGTGTTTTGTCTCTCGTGCAGTTCCCAGTTTGATCCACGGGATGACATCGTGTGAGGCGTATCATGCAGGGGAGACAAAGCTCAATGTGAACATGTGGATTTGCAATAATAACAACAATGTCACTTAGAGAAAAAGGTTTAGAGAATTGGTTCATGATCAACTCGAGAATTTTGTTTCTTTTGAAGGCACCAATGTGAATGCCTTGCTAAACATGCCACAGTCCAACTACTAAGTGGGTCCTATAAACATGTCGTATACCAACTGCTATTCTTTCAAAGGAGCCAATGTGAATGCCTGGAAAAACATGTTGCAGTCCAACTGCTAAGTGGGACCTCTTAACTCACTGGGTCCTCAGCTTTCTAGGTTAGAAGAATTCTAGGTCTGAGATTTGTTTGTTCTATAGTCTGTTTTGTTTTCTCTTTGAGATTATGTTGAGATAGTTCAGTTTTCATTCATTCCTTAATTTATCACAAGCCTATTTATGTTTTATGATAGCAGGGTCTTATTGTAGACAACAACATTCAAGGCTAAATTACATCATTCACACACTTTGTTTTCAAAGGT
This sequence comes from Picea mariana, assembly GCA_032191745.1. Lineage (NCBI taxonomy): Eukaryota > Viridiplantae > Streptophyta > Pinopsida > Pinales > Pinaceae > Picea > Picea mariana. The sequence goes on from JASDQU011403372.1 coordinate 11,788, forward strand.
GTTGATCTATCTTTGATAGTCTGTGTAGACTTGTATATTTGTGAATTAGTTTTCATCACTGACAAAGGCTATTGTGTAGAGTCGAGTGGGAAACAATTTGTGGCAAGCTGATCCATCTTTTAGAGTTCAATTTTTTTATTTTTTGTTAGAGGTCCTTTGGTATGTTCCATCGAGGATGTCTAAGTTTGACTTTGGTCCAAATTTTCTGTACACGATTTTGTAAAGAAAATGACTCTTTGGTGAATTGGGGAATGAAATAAAATATTTCTTTGTCTCATCTGTTTTGGTTATCATCTTGGTGTCTTACTTCTATCTTTTACACTTGTTTTCAGCAACTATTATATTCAAAAAATCACATTAAAATGTATTTTCCAGCAAGTTTTTATTTGTAAAAAAGACTAGCCTAAGCACTTGTAATTGATACTTGTGAGTTAGGATTTTATTTTTGATGGATATAAACCTAGGGTGACATTCTCGTCTATTTTTCTTTAGCCAAGAAGAATCTGAAAATTCTTGAGTAAGATCATTTCATATATTTTCCTCAACATAACCTACTAACCCCATTGTTGTCGTCATTTACTTATGCTATAATCATATGCATGCAACATTTTATACATCTTTAAAGAAGTTGAACGAATGGCTAATCCATGATAGTCTTTTCTTCTAAATAAATGATGGTATTACTATATTGATGATAAAACATTCTTGTTCATTGTGAATTTTTCTTTAGCATTTAATGTGAAGTGATATATTGTAATCATTATTATTGTACATCACTGATTTGCTTCATCAATATTGTCTACCAATTACTTTATATCAGAAAGTCATTGATTATATGAAGTACTAACCAAACAATTGATCTTGCACATGTATAGTTCTTCTTGTTGCTTTGTCTCGGGAAGGTACACTTTTGGTTATCATTTGCACTTCCGGTTTTCTTTATCTTTATTGGTTGATTAGCTGGAATTTCTAATCGGTGGTGACTTGTGAGGGGGAAAACTTCTACTTAGCCATAATCCTTTGCCTTTTCAAAACCCTAGGTCATCGGGGACATATCCCCTAGGCCTACCACCCTAAACAGAAAGATCTATCCTATTGAGATAACAATGGTAGGATAGTCTCAGTTTTTCCAGTTTTCCTTTCTTCCATCCATACTTTACTCCAACTACAAACTATGCGATAACATTTTGGCACCATTGTCGGGGAACACTGAGTCAATTCTCCTCAAGACGACACTTTTCGGTAAGTCTTTCCTCAAAATTCCTTATCTTACTAAGCTTATGTGGTGACTCCACTAAGGATGCTTCCCTTATTTCTTTGATAATTTCAAGAAAATTATTTGGCGACTCCACTAATGACGAATCCAACTATGAATTCTCAGTGGGACCCGATAAATTTCAAACCCCTAGAAATGAGTAAAATCGTGGGATACCCCCGACAAATTCCCTCGAAGTACAAAAAGTAGCTACCTAGATTCACTGGCAGCGATGGGGAAAGAGTCGACTATCACATGAGTGATTGTTAGGCTTTCTTTCAACTCCATCCTATCAATGACAATGCCGAAGATATTGTGATGAAACTTTTTTCTGCCACTCTTCATGGGAATGCTAGAAAATGGTATGATGATCTCCCTGTAGCTAGCATCACATATATGGACCAGTTAGAAGAAATCTTTCTCAAAAAATGGGGTATGAAATTGGAAGATATCTAAACATTACTAAAAAGACTCGAGTGTGCAAAACAAACTAAAAAATGAGACTGTCTGGGACTTCCAGTATATATTTAAAAGATTGTTGTATCAGATTCCTAGAGACCATTATCCTAAAGACAAGTACCTCGTGTATCTCTTTACTAATGCACTCTTGGTGCATTTAGGGTTTATCCTAAGTAAAAAGAGGCCAAAAACACTCTACGAAGCTTGTAACATGGCCATGCAAATTGAGGAAAATATCATTTTATCCAAAGGAGAACACATATTCTCCCTAGGGACCAAAATCAATGATCCTGAAGATACCTCAGACACTCTTGGTTTGGAAAGATTAGTTTCCCTTGAAAATTTTACTGTTGATTTCCAAGAAGAAGGGGAACAAGTTATTGACCAACAAAATGCTAAGGGGAAAGCTCTTGATGAGGTTTTCCAAGACCAAGGTATCGTTGAAAACATGGTTGAGGAGATGGAACCTAAGAAAAATGATGAAGTATCAACCAGTGCTCCTCCCTCTGACGAAGCCATCCACAAACCTATCCTCCCTGCACAACAACAAGACGATGAGGTTAGTTTCTTTCCTTTTCAGGATTTTGATTATACCTCGTTCCATGATTCAGAGAGTGAAGGAGAAATGGAATACTCGAATGAAGAAGATCTTCCATGTTGTACTATTGAATATGAAGGGGAAATTCATAAGGATGAAACAATGATGCATGTTGAAAACACCCAAGTCCTCAAATCTCTTGCACAAGAAGAAACAGTAAGTTACCCTCCTCTCCAAGATTTTGATGATTCTCTACTTTATGTTTTGGGAAATGAAGACGTGATGGATGATCCCTTGGATATTTTGAATCCTTCATGTTATGACACAGACAGTGACATAGTTGATATTGATGAGTTCATACATGTTGGAAGACATAAATCGAATGTAGTTGGTTATAATATGGACTCCATTTACGACATTGAGAATCATTTCCAAGTGTTTCCTTCACAACAAGTTACTTTTGATTTTGACAAGTGGCAACAAGGAGATGAGATTTTTACTGATGCTTTCCAAACACCCAAAGTTGACCTAGTCCCTTGTTTTCCTAATGATTTTTGATCTTACCTTGAGGGTTTTTATGAGTACTCCTCTGAGCACCTCGATTCATTCCATGAAGAAGATTATAAACCACATTTGTGCTAGGGTCTTGATAGGAGTAAGGACACTATTTTCCTGAAGGAGGATCCTTGTGACAATTTTCTCCAGCCACCTCCGATTACTTTACTTTGTTCCATCTTTAGAGGTGTAGTTTGGGAGATATGTTTTTTGTATTGAGTTTCCTCTAGGGAAAACCCTAGAGTCCAAGGTATCATGGTATGTGCCACTATGATCCTCAAAACCTTTGAATATGTGCATTTGATTCTTTTTGTTTTTAACATGTGCTTGGATCTTATACTTATCCACTTGACCATGTCTAGGGGGAATGACAAGATGCCCTAGTAAGCTTGTGCCCATAGGTTTGGAGTTTCCACTAGGGGGATTACTAAAAAGTCATCATCTGCTCCCATCATACTTACCACTTTCCATCTTACTTCCCGCTCATCCATCCCTTTACATTGGTTCGGGCATTGGGTTGGCCAATTATTTAAGGGTTGCACCTTACCTTGTGGGAAGAAAGGTTTAAAGGCTCAGAAGGTAAAAGCAGCTGGAAAAAGATAAAAGCCTAAAAAAAAAACCTTGATATGCTTTGTTGAGAGATCCCTGAGAAAGAAGTAAAAATTTTCTCAGCAAGAAACAAGAGGGACCCATAAAAATAATAAAACAAGACCTAGTTAGAGGTAGGGAGTCTCATCACAAGCTAGCCTATTAGGTCCATGGGCACCTAGTGGTATGACACTACTAGAAGTTGGTTACCATGCCAGGGTAGTGTCTCTTGGTGGCATAGCCAAGAGAAAGGGGGTCTCATCACAAGCCAACCTTCTCATTTATGTGAAAGTGCTTGTGGGTAACATTTCCACCATTAATCACCACGCCAAGGCAGTGTCCCCAAAATATATTCTTGAAGAAAAAACAATAAAGAATAAAGATAAAAGGCATGAATGGGCTTGGAAACATTTTCATCGAGGACATGTGCAGCTCTCCTTCTACAAAGGCACCCACAAGTAAGACATGCATTTACATGCTATCACTGCACCCCTTGTCAGGACATCCCTTATCCACTTCATACACTAACATGACTTGGATTTGATTTCTTTCGAAAACATCCAAAATCCATTGGACACTAGACCAATAGGATTCCCTGTCACTTCCCCCAAACTTGCCTTTCATATTTGTATAATGTCTTTCAGCACTTGACTGAGTAAAAAGGGTTTTATGCACATGTTTAATAAAATTGATGATTGGATGTGATTTACATTGCTATGATTCATGTGACTTATGAGCCCATGGAGGGTGTATCTGTTTATGTGCATTATCATACCCGATGGACATGTACCATATTAGATAGGTACACATGGGGAGAAGATTAGTTCAGACCTCCATGGGGCTGAGAGCCCACCAGATGGATGTTGAGACCCAAGCAAGGGCCAGAGACAGGACTAAGGGGTTTGTACCGGAGAAGAGGAGGAAGTTATATAGAGGTAGCCTAGCAGAGCCTTACCTAGGGGGGTTGTGCCCTTTCCACTGGGAAATTGGCCTTGGAATGCCATGAAGTCACCCAGGACATCCTATGACCTCATCCAGTGATATGGGAGCTTTGAGAGCTATTATGGCATGTTTGGCATGTATGGCAGCTTCTAGAGGCCCAAGAAGGCTAACTTTTTTCTCCAGGAGCCCACATTTTCCCTAGAAAGGGATAACGTCACCCTAAAAGGGCATGACGTTCTCATTATTTGCTTGATTAGGGTTTCATTATGCCATTTTAATGTAAAACAATATTATTATGTATTTTGGCCTTGTCGACCTTTTGGTAACCTAAAATTTTATTAAGGTCATTCCTATTGTATAAATAGAGAGCTAAAATTATTTTTAAAAATATATA
>JASDQU011403372.1:23998-49480 GCA_032191745.1 Picea mariana
CCATGACAAAAAAATAATGAGTCATATTTACATCAAACAATATTGGGTCCATTACCCAAACCTTTGTGTTATGGGGCTTTCTTCAAGGGTTGACATCAATGACAACCAACCTTAATCAACAACCCTAAAGTATAATAAATAATTAAATAATGGTCTCTAGGGATTGATTCCTTTACCACATATGGACTCTATATAAAGAGGGAAAAGGATTAGAAAAGGGCATCTCTCTATTTTGGTACATCTCTCTTTAGTTGGGATATAGAGAGAACAAGGTTTAATATTGTTGGTTGGGTCGTAAGTTGAGGGCTCGGGAGTGACTTGCTACTAAATATTAAGTAGAAAGGTCTATGGTTGGGTGGAGAATCATCCCCCACATTTTTTTTATATTTTCTAGGTTTTCCAGGTGAAGGATCAATGTATGGCTAAGATTATGAAGTCACCAGGTTGAAGCTAAATTGGGTTCTTCCACGGAAGTAATTTCCTCACCTCCCAGTGCTTTATTAAAGAATCAATGGTAGATATCGTTATTACACATGAGTTAGTTTTCTTTTATTATCTAAGAAAATTGTTCCATTAGATAGTGATGCGCATGAACCAAAAACATCGGTGGTCGAATTTAATTCACCGCTTAACCTTCCTCTTATAAATATTGAGGATGCATATGACTTTGCTTCTTTACTATTTACTCCTAAGCATATTATCACATAGACATATGAAATTTCATCCAAGAACTTGACTTTGGTAACCCCAAACATCGCTTCCCTATTCAACCAAGAAGAATATACAAGCATGCCAAAGATGAGAGCACAAGTACATGACTCCTTAGTGGAGTCAAGGACAAAGAACAAGTTCAACATAGTTGTAGCAATAGAGCTCAAAGATCGAATGCAGAATATTTGAGGGTCTTGAATGGAAGAAATTGTCTGGATGAAACATTGGCAGAACTTCACAGTATGGGGCATGGAGGTTGTCTTGTGGAAGGAGGAAACAAAGTTCTTAGAAAAATCGAGAATTCGACATTTCCTTGGGGCCTCGCAGATTGCAGATCTCGAGGGTTGCAAAGAAGAAGCAATAAATTTCATTATAATTGGGTACTATATGGCCACCTTTGTATTGATTACCCTATCAAAATCATGGGAGGTATGATACATCACATCACTGAGTTTCCGCATGGAGGGACTCCAGTACCAAAAACCCTTAAGTCAGTAGATTGGATACCATTTCTTACAGGGAGGATGTCATCAAATAATTCCAAGGGTTTGCTTATTAATAAAGTGATAGAACTACAAGTTGAATGGACCTACATCATCGTGTCATTATGCTTTACCATCATGGGTTGGGCATCCGATGTGAAGCTTACAATACTAGAACCCATAGGTCATATATTGCAAAAAGGTGAGGTTTTCAATTGGGCAGAACACCACACTGGAATCATAATCAGCAACTACAGGGAATGTCAAGAATTTTTTATAAACATAAAGTTCCCCTCCCTATTGATCTATATAGTTATCATTCAATATAGACTATTCGAGGATCCATCATTTACAACAAAGAATACTCCATCTATGGAAAACTTTAGGGTTTTCACAACAGGAGCATTCATCTCGTCAGACTCCCTCTCAACTGACAAAATGTTCACAAATTGGGTCATTAATATCAATAATGCATATCATATATGGCGGGTCAAGAAAATTGTTCATCAACCATTTCCAATAAGTTGTCATATCTATCTAAGTATTGACAACACCAAGGTCTGGTGTGGATTCCAGTTTCACCAGTGCCAAAGTACCTAGATTATCAACTGACAAGATTACAAAATTTTCAAGAGTTAGAGAGACATCTTAGATATGAAATGGAAATTCCACAAGAATTAATCCAGGAAGGTTTGACCCTGATAAATATGCTCACAGATGTTGAGCAGGAAGAGGAGAGATAATCTAAACTCTGCACCATTTTGTTTGTAGAAGATTTGGGAAGTAAAAAAGAAACCCCTATAAAGTAGACCAGATTGAAGAGAAAGTAGCAGGAAAGAATAGAAAAAGGGAAGAAAGCAGTCAAATCAAACAAAGTTCCAATAGCAATCCATGAAATTTAGAGAGAGGTATTTTAGTTGGATACATCATAAAATTTTGATGACCCTCACATTGAAGAAAAAATTTCCAGTGTTACAAACAAAATAGCCTCGCAGGTAAAACAAAAGGAAAGACAATATTGATGGGGAGAAACCACAACTAGAAGGATATTGAAATTGAGTGTTGCGACATCATTTAAAGAATCCATGACCAAAAGAAAGGAAAAATGAGTCGAAGCAGTGAAATCCAAGGTTGAACTTGACAAGCACGTAGAAACAAGCCAATAGAAAAAAAAGGTTGGACGAACATTGGGAGGTAATCAAAAATCGAACAAATGCCATTGAATGATGTCAACAGAAAGTAAATTTACTTGCCCCAAGCACCAAACCGGTTCCAAAAAGGAAATGAACAAGGACGAACATTGTCAACTTGACAAGGGAATCACCACCTATTTTACCTGTCCTGATAGTATAAAGAAAATACTTAGGAAACAAAATAAATCAAGGATGAGGCACCATCAAGTGTACTTGGAAGAAACAATATTAGATTGGTCAAATAAGGAAACTAGTAGAAGCGAGAAAGGAAAATCAAACTACTCTGGCTATGAGGAATTTAAAGTGTCAAAGAAAAATGGGGCAGAAACATAGAAATAGATAGTTGAGTCAGCTCACATGAGTAAGTTGACCCACTCTGACTTGACACAATAAAAATATTCTAAGTCCAAATAAAATCATTCGATTCATCCTAGTATATGTGCAGAAAGGAGTGAGTCAAAAATACACAAAGACATTGAAGGACAGGAAGAATTCCACAATAAAGGATCAAAGCACACAATTTCTTCACAAAAATCAATTGACAATGAGCCTATAAAAGTGCCAACCACTAAATTTGAAATCCCTGAAAAGACTGACAAGGGATTTGAAGAAGAAAAATAGAAGGATTAGATGGATAAAGGGCATGAAATAGAGACTGGACCACAAGATTCAACCCATAATACCAACATGCAAGACAAATAGCAAAGAAATACTAGCAAGGGAACTCTTGAAAAAATATTCCCTCCTCCAGAGAGCCCACCTAAAGATCAATCATCACCCCTTGAGCATAATGAAAACATTGATCAGGATGACACAACCGACCAATATAAGGATGGAAATATTGAGAAAAATGGCGAAGAAAACCCAATAAATAAAATGCAAAAAGAAAAAGGGGAAATACTGAGGAAGACCTTGTAAAGTATGATGGAAAAATAAAGGGAAAGAATATGGAAAAGATCAAGACAAGGATGGAGAAAAAGATGGAGACAAAGAACAACTAAAGATGAAAAAGAAAGAGAAGAAGAAGAATAAAAAGATAATGCACAGAAAGAAACCACCTCTAAGGTTATCGCCTTCACAACATTCAAACCAGTCGATTCAATTGACCCAAACACAGAAACAGTGTCTAACCCATCGTTAGCATCCGATGCTCAAATGTTCTACCTCTACATTGAAGTCATAAAGAAGTCAAAAAAAAGGTGGAAAAGAACCATGGAGGTCGGAGATCAACTTTCAAAAAGAAAAAGACAAAGAGAAATAGGTATTGCAGAGTTGTATGGCATTGCTAAAAGAAACAATCGGCATAAAAAAGTAAACAAAAGAAAAAGACCCCTTGGAAGGGTTCAAGGGATTGGTCAAAGAAGTGGTTGAGGAAAATGCTCTAAATAAAAAATAAATATGGCAACTCATGAGATAAAATAGGGAGATGAATAATTTACATAGACAAATAATGATAGCTAGCTAAAATCTAGTTACCAGTCAGACTACCACAATTCTCCAGACAGAGAACAAAAAATTTAGGGAAGTTAGACAAAGTCTAGAAGGGAAACCAAACAATAATCCACATTAAATACTATAGTAAGTGACTATCCTTTCTATTTCACCTCAACCTAATGTAAGCTAAGAGCCCAAAAGATAGTGATCCTAAAATTAAAGAAAACAAAGGATATGACAACTAATCCAAAACTGAAGATGCCTCTGGCAACCCAGATCACAAAAGAGAAATAATTGGAGCTACAATTATCATAATAAGAAAGAGAGTGTCTTTGAGAAGGGAATAAGGGCTAGATGGAAATAAATAATGAAACCAGACACCTCAACCAAATCATGGAAAAGATACAACAAGAAGAGGAAAATTTTGACACGGAGTCGACCCTGGTGAAAGATGCCTCCATAATATATAAATTTAATTTTTTAACATAGTTGAGAACATTAGGTTTGGAGGAACAATACTCAATTGATGAATGGAATATGTTCTCCCAACACCTATAGTGTATGTATCCAAAAATATATTAGACTACATTTTAAGGTCTACCTCAACAACCTACACAACAGTCAAGCGCTGCTTCACTATATAGGCAAATATTCCAATTTTTCAACCCAACAATGTCAAAGTCAAACTTCTCGACTGTAAGACACTAGTCATTAATGCCATAAATAACAGTCGAAAGAACAAAGGAGTCTCACGTAGACAGAAGAGAAACAACACTACTTCCAAAAATACAACTACATCAGTGGTTGGGAACGATCCAAGAAGAAACAGTCAGACAAACCGAGCATTCGGATGACTAGGCGCAACCCAAGAACACAATAAGATAAATTAGTTGATGGCTATTTTTATTTTTGTCAAATGTGTATTTCCTTGTATAATTTTTTGTATAAGGATAATATAATTCAACATGATTTGAAGTTTTGAAGGACAAGTCGACTGATTGACATAGATTATAAATCTCGTCGGCCCAACCGAATAGAAAGGTTGTTTTCGAGGGAGTCTAGTCAGATTTCTCCATGACAATACTAGGGGATCACATGAGTCAAATTCATATCAGGAAACACAATGCCATAATTTTCAGCATCATTCTCTCCACTAGAAGTCTCCCTTGATACGTGCCAAAACTGCCATAAAACAACCAAGGGGGGCAGGGGCATACAAAATCAGTTGGAAGTAGATTTTGTTTGCATATGAGGTGGAGAAAAATATATGAGATTTCATCCATTTGCATGGATATTTCCTTCAAGAGGGAATAATTTCTACCAGTAGCATGAGGAGATTCATGTTTTTTCACAAAGGAGAGAAGGTCCCCTCTCCATCAACAGTGGAATACTGCAACACCAACATGACACTACACATTTCTTTCTAAGGTCTAAGGAAATTTGGCACCATTTATCCATCAATCGACTCTTGCATAGTTCAAAGAAAGGGGAGTCGTAGTTCTCAGTTGTCTGCATCAACAAGGGACTAGGATTGAGAGGAAGAATATAGTCACTCTTCCAGCTGGTAGATCACCACAATGACTGGAGCCATCCAACAAGAGTGGTGACAGAACCAAGTTTTAAGAGAGAAACCCCCAGTCGAGGGACACACGGTGTGCACCAGTCGAACCATTTTGAAGGATCTAGATTAAATGAGCCCATGCATGTAAATACATACTTATTCTCTACCATACAAAAAGATGTTCTACTCTTATGAAATCATTTAACATTGACCTAAAAGAATCCATTAGCATCAACAAAAGATCCAACAAATCCATTCATTCTAAATATTCTCTCTCTCACTTAAAAAATTGCAATATTTCTCTCTGAAAATTATTATCAATGTAATAGTCACACCATTCCCCTTTCTTGAGGAAAGCGAGGAATTTAGGAAGGGGGAGATGTTGTAGGGGCTAGTCATCCTTGCTGACTAGACTCACTAGTCGACCAAATAAGTCAGCTTCCTAATTTAAGTGTATGAGTCGATCGAACAGTCAGTGAGGGTCAGCCGACTGAGGCATTTAAGAAGCTATAATTGTTAGGTAACCACAAAAACAAGTATATATATGTGACTATGTAACAGTGAAAAGGATGGTTTTTCTTATACTTAATAAAGTTCATAACGTTGGTTCTCCTACTAATTTGTGTATGTTTCCATATATTTCTATGTGTGTGTTTATATAGTATTATATCATATATGTTGATCTGTGTAACGAACTAATACTAACATTCTTGTACTTTTCCCTAGATTACAACATTGATATTTAGATAGACAAACATCCCCTACAAGACTTGAAGAAACTATTCATCAATTGGATGAAATCCTATCAATCACCTCTCAAAAATTAACCCTTGCTAGCTAGAATGTAGATCTCCCTCTCCAAGCACATAACTTGGTTGTTCTAGTTAGCCAGGAACAAGCATATCTTCATTGACGAGCTAATCAACTCGTGGAATATAGTAGAAACAACCTCAAAAATTATAACAAAAACAATATAGAGTAGAGGCATATGACTTGTTCAATTAGAAATCTATAATGTGTAGGAACCTGTTTGGATTTGATTATTTTATCCATCCCCTATAATTCAAACATGTATGCATCAGTTAGGCCAACAAGCAAGGAAAATGAAAGCGAGATTGGGAGAACAATTTCAATAATGGAAGAATAAATAACGTGGCCATATGTTATTCTTTGATGGGGTATTTAATGGAAATCATAGGGTGGCATGTGTGGGGGTGAGGTTGGGTCATATATGGCCTCAATGGAGAACCAACACTCTCTTTCACATAAGGAATTAGAGAAGCAACCTTCCACAAAATCAAACTTCTAGGAGACATAACCTCCTAGTGTATCTTCATCATTGGAAATTCCCATATTATCCTCTCATCCTTTAGAAACAAGCCTTAATCCTCCTCCTCTAACATCAACTAAACTCTACAAAAAATAGAACCCTCCTCTAAAAATTCAACAAAGTTTTCCTTTTCCACATCAAGAAATAAAAAAATGGAAAGTGGATGTAATGGATAATATAAGGGTGATATTATGAGTGGGATAGATCATCTTAAGATACATAGAAGGTTTCACATCATCCATAATCCATATCACATGACCTATATGGACTATAAAATTAATGCTCCATGAGTTGAAAAGGGTATTTGACATAGTATTAGGTTGACAAAGGAATTACATCACCCTCATAGAACTTTTTCCTTGCTCCCCTCATCCTCATCACCAAAGGATGACACCTTCCCTTCTCTCTCATGCAAACTCCTCTCCTTTTGAAGATCCTTCCTCTTGTCCTCCATCATTTATTCCTAATCCCTCAACTTATATACCAAAACCTTTACCTTCCTCAGTCTCTTCACTACCCTTCCTACATCCATTCGATCCTCTTCTCACATACCAACTACTACTACAATAGATGGGGGCTTGCGCAATTATTGTTGTTGTGTGTTAACTAAGTAAGTCAAAGCTTTGGAACACACCCTTAGTAACACCAATAAGAATCTTAAATACATCTAGGAAGATGTCCATTATTCTACCCTCCAATCTACCTAATGGAATTCATAGCTTGAAAATCAATAGGAAAAAATGGAGAGAAGAGAGGAGCTCAAAAACTAGAGATAGATGGTTTCCTATAAGCAAGCATAGTGGAAGATAAAATGAAGCTACCATGGAGTGTCTTATTCAAAAGAATTTAGAATTGAAAGAATCGGTTACAACTATCTCGAATCTGTTATGCAAATTTCATGTTATGGAGAGAACTCCACTAATACCTCCTTATGAACTAGAGATGTTGACAAAACCTCGTGTTGAAATCCAAGTTGAAATAGTAGTTAGTGCTACTCTTAGGTTCTAGTTTTTAAATGACGTTGTGTATTTTCGTTTCCTCTCTTTAATAAGTTATTATAATATATAGTATACTTGTCGCATATGAATAAGAAGAACGATATTAATTTTGAATGATCATCTAGTAGAGTGGAGTCTCTCATATGCTGAGGAAGACTCCATAATTTTGTGAATCATTTTTAATGTTGATTATGTTTTGCTAGAGTGAAGACTCCATAAATGCATATATAATTATTGTTTTGAAAAATATGTTATTAAGGGTTTCACTTTTAAAAAATTATTTCTTCATGTAATGTGTGGATTGACATGAGTAGATTTGTTGTTAGCTTAGTGAGTGTTTTATTTGTAATTTTTTTTTTTTTTTTTGACAAATAGGAAAAAATAAGAAATGAGGGATTTATATTTGTTTTGAAGGAATTTTTAAGTTTCAACTTTCTATTATACTAAGATAAATTCTTAAATAATATATCAAATTAGTCACTTGTGAAATTCATGCAAGTCAATTGAATGGAAGAACATGTCTCAGGAATTTGGTTAAACACATATATGCCCCTACAAGTCACTTAGAATCAAAATATTGTCGGTTGAGATTATAATAAATTAATTATAAACATAAGAACATTACAAAGATAATAAAGATGGAAATAAAATATTTAGAAAACATGAAAGTCTTTTCTAAAGGAGAGAAAAGATAATAACGATGGAAATAAAATATTCAGATAACATGAAAGTCGTTGCTAAAGGAGAGAAAAATAATTGTTAGATGAGAATTTATTTTCTGGAAGAGTCTCAAAAATGACCATCATCTTAAACAAATAGAGGCTAAACACTATACAGATCAACACATAGGCTTAGAAAGAAAGTTTATGGTCCATATATGATAAAAAGAGAAATGAGAAATATCACTACGATGTAAACGAACAACTTAAGAGTAAACATTGTGTAATCTCTGGGGTTCTAATTATAAGTACAACATAATAAATCATCAATATTTGTATCATATATAAATACTTGAATGCCAAACAATAGTATGATTCATAAAAATCACGAAACTATTTCTCGAGATCACGTGTGAAAATCAATTTGAAAGAAGGAGATAATTTATCTTGATTTGTATTTAGTTTGAAGACATTCCTAAGCTCCAACTTTCTATTATACTAAGATAAATACCTAAACAATATATCAAATTAGTCACTTGTGAAATTCACACGAGTCAATTGAATTGAAGAACATATCTCAAGAATTTGGTTAAACACATATATGACCCTACAAGCCACTTAGAATCAAGATATTGTCAGTTGAGATTCTAATAAATTAATTATAAACATAAGAACATTACAAAGATAACAAAGATGGAAATAAAATATTCAGAAAACATGAAAGTCTTTGCTAAAGGAGAGAAAAATCATTGTTAGATGAGAATTTTTTTTCTGGAAGAGTCCCAAAAATGACCATCATCTTAAGCAAATAGAGGTTAAATACTATGCGGATCGACACATAGGCTTAGTGTAGTTGAAAGGAAGTTTATGGTCCACGTTATGGTATACACGTTAAGGAAGTTTAATAGATTAGTTTGCCAATAAAATATAATTTTACATCTAGCGTTATTATATTGTCAAACTCTAGCAAAGTGATACAACTATATATATAAAAGAATTCCCGAGTGACTAGGTAAAATAAAAATAATAGTTGTGAATTAAGGTTGCTAAGCTTCAATTATGAACTATCATTCTAATATATTTATGATAACTTATGAAATGATTGATACAACAAAAGTTAAATTAAACAAAGATTCTACTACCATCCCTTATAATTTTGAAAAATTTCTTATATTTAATTTTTTTTTATCAATAATATATTTAATAAAATTTGTATCAACAATATATTTAATAAAAAATTTATTTCTAGATTTACAAGTATATTAATAAATGTTTTTTAACATTCTTTTTAAAGAAAAAAAAAACGTTATCTTTATTTAAAAAAAATATATATTTGGTAAAGAAAACAATCCACTAAGACATGCTTAAACCAAATTTAAATTAATTTAAATTAGTTATGACTTAAGTATTTATAATAATAATAATAATAATCTATTTTTAAGGTCACGGCCAAGCCAACACACCAAAATGGTGTATGAGACCCCCTTGTTTGTGGGACAAGGGATCCCCCTCCGCCCAACGATTTGACTGGTAAAGTCTATGAAGGTATACATACCCTACCCCCCTCTGGATTTGAACTTGTGACCTCTTAAGAGGAAACACATGTTCTTAACCATTAAGCCCACTCAAGCTGTATAAAAACATCCTGATGCATATTAAAAAAAACAAAAAATACAAAACCATTAAAAAAACTAAAAATACAAAACTAAATACTCTTTTAGATCTACATTATCACATACAAATTTGGTCCCAAAAAATAATTTATATTTATAAACATATCTCGTCTAATCAGAAATCATCTAGTAAAATAAAAATAAAAAATCCAAAAATCACTTCAAACCTTACATTGTTCATTGTTAAATGGTTGCTCATGTTTACATTAGTAGATTATACACACTTTTCTTTGCATATCTTCATTGGAGTTTTGTTATAAGACAACATGCTACCACTAAAAAAAAGTTTAAGTGGTCCTCATTGGAGTACAATATTCTAAATTCTTCTTCTGTATACTTGGGGTTTAAAAAATGAATTAAAATTTGATATCGAAATTTTGAAGTATTGGTTATTACACTTTAGGAAAGAGATATATTTATAAGCTATATTAATATAATACTAGACAAGATTCCACTTACAAGGGGAAATTATAAAATATGGTATGTATATAAAGAGAAAATGGTGAAAAACGTGTAATTTATAAAATTTATGGGTTACTCCATTTTCTTCACATCAACATTGTAGGCTTTCTCTCTAAAACTATCCATTAAAAACATTTGAAGTCAGTATTGTAGGTCTCTTCTCTAAACCATCCATAAAAAACATTTAAAATGTTAAAAATGTTCAAATTGAATGTAAAATTTCAACATTGTTTGCATCACGCCAAAAAATGCCAAGAAATAAAAAAAATTCCAAGAAAAAAACGTAACATATTTTTATTTGAAATAAACAAAAATGTAATACTCAAGTGCTTTAGGCACAATCCAAAAAAGATCATGAGGATATAGATTTTTTCATAATCTTTCACTATAGTACTACATCCAGAAAGATTCACAACCTTCATAATATCAAGTATATTATCTATCACGTATTTGAAAATAAGCAATATTCTTTGAAGTCCCATGTACTAACATATTACAATTTCAAAAGGAGTTTAGAATCATTAAATGAAAACTATGGTAAAACCACTATATGTCCATCTTGTACTTCTTCCAAGGAACCATAAACCTTAGGTAGTTGAATTCCTTGCTTTGAGAATTGATTTGCAATCTTGTTGTATTCTCTAGAAATATTAGTATAGTTTGTTAGAAAGTAATAGATGTGCTCATTTAACCATAGACAATATAACAATATTGTCACCCAACCATAGGCTGAAGCCACCCCCAAGCACCTTAACCTTGACATAGAATGATTTCAGAAGCAAACCAATAGCCAACCATGACTAATTCATAAAGATAACCAAGATTGATTAGAAATTCCAACCATAACCAATAGAAAGTCTGAGCCTAAACCAGGAATACAGATTGCGGCAACTGCTAGCTGCAGCTACTCCCCAGACTTGCTCACTTGCCTAGTTTCTGCAGTGCACACTTCTTCCCAGCTAAAATTATGAGTTGTGTGGTACACAATGAAGTCTGGCCACTTGTATTTATACTGTTTTCCTGAGTTGTCTCGGCCGACTTCTCATTCTGAATGCTAAATACTTAATATTGATTATTTCCTTGAGACGACTTGTTTTCTAAGGTTAGGTTTAATGCTTTAGGGTTTCTTCTTTCTTCTCAGAATATTCTTTTCTCGTCAGGGTTACACGTGGAGGTAAACACCTCCCACAGCTACCCTAATATCAACACTCCATCCTAGATAGGGATGTATTGAAGGAAATGGTCTTGAGAACAAACATACCATTCAATCGGTAGCATCATCATAGTTGTACAGACTATCTCATGATTAGATCACGATCACCATCATCACTATCAGTGTCATCTAACAACATCAACTGTATCATCTCTTGGAACCATACTCCATCTGAGTAATCAGGCATGATGTTGAATAAGTCGCTCACTCCAAAGAGTTATACAAGAACCATTCTTCTAATCCGAGCATATGTCCTAGAAGAATAACTATTCTAACAGATGCTAGAAGCCATGCCATGGGCTACAAGGACTACTCTTCTAATCTAGACATACGTCCTAGAAGAATAAATGTCCTGGACCATTTTTCGTCTGGAGAATGTTTGTCCATCAGTACACTTATCATCCATCTAACTGATCATCATTTTCAACATTACTGATAGTCTACATGGAAATTAGAACAATTTCATTCAATAGAACACAATTGTGTCTATCCATAGTAGTACACAACTACAATCTAGTGGTACACTATCACACCAAGTATCACACAATTACTTAATCAGTGACACATAGTCACAACCAATGGAACACATCCACCACAATAGCATGCATCTACTATCCAGAAAAATACAGCCTCCATAGAAATCATATCATCTGATATCAACTTGCGCATAAAAACAATATCATAATATAAACTGAGTCAACTGGGCCATTCTTCCACTCACATTTGTGAGATATGGAAGAGCATCTGCCCTCGGAAAGTAAAACATCATCCATGAGACATTGGGACTATTCTTCTCAAGCATAGAAGAATAATTGTCTTGATTTTTTATCTTGGACCATTCACTTATCTGGGCCATTCCTCCGGCACTAAACAAAGTGTAACCTACAGAGAATGAGTCTGCCCTAGGGAATGTCTGTCCCTGATTGCTGAACCTAGACCATTCACGTAAATGGGTCATTCCTCTAGCACTAGACAAAGTGAATGATCCAGATTTTATGAGCAGAACGAAATGAATACAGATTATTAACAGGTGCTTAACAAAAAATAATAGAGATACAGTAAAATTGGTTTTCTATTCAATAAGGAAATAAGATGAAACTATAAAATGCAGCGGAAACAATCTTGTTGGAATGGTGGCGGCTTATCTCTGAGAAGAGATGTGACAGTTGTGCTCATTCATAAGAAGATGATTACAATGAGGATTCGAATGCCTTTTTACCATAAACAGGAATGCCAAAAACAATATACATCCAAAAACCTAACCCTAAGAGATGAAGCGCCAAAAGTCATGTGGGCCCCATTTGGGTAAGTTAGTACATCAACTTCTTGGGGTCATAATTTTTGCATACGATCTTCGTTTTAGGCGTATGATAGCCCATTGGAAAGGTATCATTGAGGAAATTCATTTTGGGGGATCAATCATGCCTTTCGATATTAGTGATAATCTCAATCTCGAAAAACCTTCATTTAGGCCCTCAAAATAGCCCCGAAAGTTAAAACTGCTAAAAATAGTAAATTGCCAAAATTGCCAAAAAACTATTTTGAACCATTTGGAAATGGTGGGTGGCCACCGATATCCACTTGGGTCAATACTCCTTCCATATGAAGCAATTGTCTCCATTTCGTTGATTTCCCCATCAGATGAGGAAATTTCTGCTGAATTTGGCCCCGGGTGAGCCACTTGCCTTGGTGCGAGAGTTTCACTGCTTTGACGACTCGATAAAGCTGGATCCTTTGCTGCCAAGTTCCCTTGATCTGTGTGTCCACAATATGATCACTGGATGCCTATTGTATGCAGTCAGGATTGAGATATTTTGGTGTCAGTTGTTCTGCTACTTCTGAGGTGTCCAATATTGGTGGGAAATAAGGGCAAAGGAGATCCACGTTGAACATTGGGTGTAGGCCAAGGAAAGGAGGAATGATGAGCTCAAAAGAATTATCCCCCACAACCTTGGTGATGGTGTACGACCCATAACAGAGTGGGCGAAGCTTCCAATGGGGTCCTTTAAGGTGTTCTTTTTGCAAGTGCAACCAAACTTTGTTGCCCACCTGAAACTTATGTGACACCCGATGTTGATCATGGTGCTACTTGTAATTTTCATTGGACTTCTATAGGATATCCTGAACCTATTGGTGGATGTGCTAGATCCTCTCAATGAACTAGGTGGCCTTGTCAGCTTCAGTTGGAAGAGAAGATGAGTCGTTCGAGGTGACCGCAAGGGGAAGTGCAACATCTATGGGACCCAATGGTTGGAATCCCAACCCCACCTGAAAGGGGTTGTGTTCGGTTGAGCTATGCAAGGCTCGGTTGCAGATATGCTAGACATAGAGAAGGCTCTCATCCCATGTGTGAGGGTGCTTTGAATTATACATGAGAAGGATATGCACAATCATTATATTTACAACCTCTGTTTGTCCATCTATCTAGGGGTGGAAGGTCATGGATTTGGTGAGCTTGGTGTCCAGCAGTGACCAGAGGCTCGACCAGAATGTGCTGAGAAATCGACTGTACCGATATAAGACAATGGTTTGTGGGATTCAAAAATGTACCCAGATTCGTTCAAAGAAGAGCTTGGCAGTGGCCTCTACTATGATGTTCTTCTTGTAGGAAACCAGAATCGCTATCTTAGAAAAGCAATCAACAACCAAAAAAACATAGTCATTTCCCTGCTTGGTGGATGGGAGGTCCAACATGTATTCCATTGAGATGGACTCCCATGGCATGTCAGGAGTAGGAATAGGGGTGTATAGGCCTTGTTTCTTAATGGTCGGTTTGGAAATAGCACATGCAGTGCAGGACCTGATATACTTGTTGACCTCCTATCGAAGTTTCGGCTAGTAGAAATGTTTCTGTAGCATCGCCACTATATTTTCAACATCGAAGTGTCCTTCCACCCGAATATAATGGGCTTCCTAGATCATCTTCACTCACTCGCTTGATGGAACACAAATATTGCCCATACGACACAACAACCCATCTTAAAGATGGAAATTATCGACAACTGCGTTTGCACCCAACATTTGGTAGGTGATGGCGAAGTTTGGGTATGTCTCATAGATTTGGGGCCATCCAGAGGTCTCATGGCCACAAGATTCTAGCACCATGGTGAGTGCCACAACTGGCAGTTTGCTGAGGCAGTCAGTGACACGATTGGTGTTTCCTATTTTATACTTGATGTTGAGGTGGAATTGTTGCAAGTATGTGGACCACTTTTGATGGCGGTCATTCTGTAATTTTCCTTCTGTCTACATGAACTGCAGTGGCTTATGATCAGTGTGGATGACTGTCTCCTTCCCAAGAATGTAATGTCTCCACTGGTGGCAGGATTTCACAATGGAGTACATTTCTTTTTCGTATGTAGGATACTTACAGACAACATCTGATAGTGTCTCACTATGATAGGCCATGGGGTGGCCGTACTGAGTGAGAATGGCACCCAAAGCATAGTTTGAATCATTTGTCTCGATCTCAAAGGGTTGTTGCAGGTCTGGTAGTGAAAGTACTAGGGTTGAGCACAAGCGATCCTTCAAATCATCGAATGCTTGTTGTTGGTACTGGCCCCATGCAAATTTATCCTTACCACCACCCTTGTTTATTTGGCTGAGGACCCATGCAATATGGGAGAATCCCAACACAAACTTGAGGTAGAAATTGGCAAGGCCCAAGAAGCTTTGAAGCTCAATGAGTGTGGTTGGGGATGACTTTTATCTTGGCTGGATCCACATGGACACCATGTTGATCAATGATGTAGCCCATTTAATGGACCCTATCCATGATGAAGGATCATTTTCCAAGTTGGCATATAGATTTTGCTACCGCGAGGTGTGCAGAACCTACTGAATATGTTGCAAGTGTTCGACCCAAGTCTTGTTGTAAATGAGAATGTCATCCAGATACACCACTACAAAAGTATTGGTGAATGATGGCAGGATATCATCCATCATCCTCATGAAATTGGCTAGAGCATTTGTCAAACCAAAGGGCATGACCAACCATTCAAAAAGGCCCTCCTTTGACTTGAAGGCGGTCTTCCATACATCTGTATGTTCTATCGAGACCTGGTGGTAGCCAAAATTCAGATCAATCTTACTGAAGTATTTGGCCCCTGTGAGTTGATAAAGGATTTCATTGATTCGAGGAATCGGGTACCAATTTATGACTATGATTTTATTCAAAGCCCGTTAATCAATATAGAGTCACCAATTTCCATATTTCTTCTGTACCAGCATGATTGGGCTCCCGCAAGGTGATGAGTTGGGATGCATGTGCCCCTTGTGGAGCAGTTCTTGTATCTATCGCTTGATATCCTCATTCTCTAACAGAGAGCGATGATAGACTGGCCCATTAGGAAATGGTGCATCAGGGGTCAGATCGATGGGGTGCTTGACCTAGCAGTGCATAGGTACCCCGATAGGTGAGGATAAGATATCTAAGTATTCTTCCATGAACTTGTCTACTTGCTTCTGCTGTGTGAAGAGGTCGGTCGCAGAGACCCTGGATGTGGCTATGATCTTTCGCTTATTCTGAGCGTGAATCATGAAGAAGACAAACTTTCACATCTGAGAGATGAACTTCCTGCATTTCTTAGCAGAGATTAAGGAAATAACACTAGGTGGGATTGCCTCGAGTATCCTGTACAATTTCCTATTCAAAGTAATAATAACACTACGAGGCCTAGAATCATATACAACATGACATTTCCATAAATAAGGTTGGCCCAAAAGAACATCACAAACTTCAAGAGGAGAAACATCATATAATACCTCGTCTTTGAAGGGCTTGATGTCGTATGACAGTCGGCATTGTTGGCTGACACAGAGATCAATTCCTTGGCGAAGCCATCCAATGTTGTAGGGTTGTGGGTGCGACATTGTTGGCAGGGCCAGTCGCTTGATGACCTCTGCTGAGATGACGTTCTTTTGGCTACTGCTATCAATGATGAAGTGCAGCAGGGTGCCTTTTACCCACATCTTTGAATGGAAGAGGTGCTCTCCTTCTTCTGGCTCGTCTGGTTCACCAGGCTGGAGGTTGGTGGTAGCAATGGTGGCATTGGGTTCCGCGTCAAAGACATTTCTTCCCCTTTCTATTCTGGCTCAGAGTCATAACCCACATATGATTCAGAGGCTTTCACTTTGGCCACCAGCGACTACTTTGAGCGGTAGTCAACAGTGTTATGCTAAGGGCTCTTATGGAAGTCGCACCACATCCCAGTATCTTTCTTTGTCTTTTTGGTGTCCTTATTTGCTTACGGCTTGGACTAGTTGTCTTGATATTGTCCATATTTTCTCTATCCATTGTTTTGTGGGTTGGGGCCACCCTTTTCTGTCTTTTGTTGTGAGCGGTTTCCATGCCCAAATTTTTGTATCTTTTGTTTGAGATTTTGCACAATTTTGACGCCATATCGGTAGGTCACGCCCAAGGATTAGATGTCCAAAAATTCCATTTTGGTCTGGATGTATATATGCAAAGCACTGCAATACTTGAGCACTAGATGTCACTCCAAATATTTGATACCCATCTTGGTGTACAAGGTATGGAAGATATTTGTGAAATCAGGCACTACTTGGTCTCTTTCTTGCTGCAGTGTGGTCCATTTGGTATACAAGTCGTCATAGCTTTCAACAGGGTAGCATTGTTCCTTAAAATCATCCCTGAAGGATTCCCAGGTGGCCATGACTGTAAATAATGGAACGGCTTCCTTTGTTTCCTTTTGCTCACAAAAAGTTTCCCACCAATATTTGACATGTGGAACGGCTTTGAGGAGCGCAAAACTAATTTTTTCTCTATTCAAAAAGTTATGGATAGAAAAATACCCTTCTAGTAGATTCAACCACTTGTCTACAAAATCTGTTTCTATATGACCTTCAAATATAGGAATATCGAAGTTTATTTGTACCTTGAAGGGGTTGGTGCCTCCACTCGAAGAAGATGCGTCGCTTGTTGGTAGTCGCCGAAGGATTTGCATGAAACTATCCATCATCTCATTCCTTCTTGCGTGAGGGATTCCTCAACAAATAGTTTCAAAGGATCTCCTGTCCCATCATCTTTCTTTTCTCCTATCATGAGAGGTCGCTTGGGAGTGCAAGAGATTCTTTCCTCAAGAGAAACAAGCTCGAGACCCAACTCTTTGTACTCCAACCTCATTGGGGACATGAATTAAGACGACAAGGAGCAGACCACTCTGATACCACTGATCCGAATTTTATGAGTAGAACGAAATTACTACAGATTATTAGTAGGTGCTTAACACAAAATAACAGAGATACATTAAAATTGGTTTTCTAGTCAATAAGGAAATAAGCTGAAACTGTAAAATGCAGCGGAAACAAGCTTGTTGGAATGGTGGCGGATTATCTCTAAGAAGAGATGTGACGGTTGCGCTCATTCACAAGAAGATGATTACAATGAGGCTCTGAAGGCATATTTACCATAAAAAATAATTCCAAAAACCTAACCCTAGGAGATGAAGTGCCAAAAGTCATGGGGCATCGTTTGGGTAAGTTAGTACATCAACTTCCCGAGGTCGTAACTTTTGCATGCGATCTTCGTTTTAGGCGTATGATAACCCGTTGGAAAGGTATCGTCAAGGAGATTCATTTTGGGGGATAAATAATGCCTTTGGAAAATATTTATAATCTTGATATCGAAAAACCTTCATTTAGGCCCTCAAAATAGCCCCGGAAGTTAAAACTGCTAAAAATAGTAAATTGCCAAAATTGCCAGAAAACTGTTTTGAGCTAGTTGGAAAAGATGGGTGGCCACCGATATCCACCTGGATTAGTGAAACCTAGAGAGAATGAGTCTTCCCTAGGGAATGACTATCCGGACCATTTCCTAAGGAAATGACTATCTTGCACCAACCTCCAAAACATACCATTCTTCGAAACTGCTCACAACTGTGAACTTCGAAAGATACTACTTGGCGAGGTGGACCATTCTACTTAACCACTACCGAGAGTTATTGTCAAGAAGAAATACTATCCTAGACCATTCCCCCACACTGGACACAAGGGGAATCATTGTCTATGGTACATCAACAATATATCGAACCATTTTCATTATGAAAATGACCGTTTGATCTAGACCATTTTCTAAACTGGAAAATGCATGTCTGTCAGAAATCTCAAACCACTTTCCGAACTGGAAAGGAATTGCTCATCTTGGACCATTTTTCGAACTGAAAAAAATTATTGTCCAAAAATCAATAACACATCAGTGCGCCCTCCCAACCTGGGAGTCATCTCTTCTCTTTTCAATAAGGGAGTCATCTCCATGAGCTTCAGTTTGTTTCTTGAGTACGCAAACTTTTTCATCTTGGACAGAGGCTTTACCAAAATATATTCTATCCACTCATCTGTGGAGATATATATTGGAGAATCACTTCGCTTTTCTGGACTTCCTCACAGAGAATGTAATGCTCAATTTCAATGTACTTTGGTCTGTCTAGAAGAATGGTTTTCTATGAAGGCTTCATATGGCTCTTGATCATTACAGTATATCATGGTTGGATTCAGCTCTTTTGTTTCTTGCTAGCTCATGACATCGTGGTAAGGCTCAAACTGGAACATATCCAAGTGACACTTCTTCTGTCATTGTGAGTACAATCCATCATTTTGGACTTTTGATTAACCATTCTAATACAATATCTCTATTATAGAAAGTTTTTCACCACGCTTTTGTTGTGCATGAGAGGCTTTGCACCAAGTTGTTTGAATCCATACAAGATCTTCTTTCTTCTGCATACAAGGGTCTCTTTCTGGTATACCTCAAAACCTTGAGGTTTCTCTACATACGCTTCTTGTTCAATTACTCTGGAGAACAATCTTTTCATTCATATGATGTAAACTCCAACCCATGGATATTGCAGAGGATATAATGGCCCTGGCTACTGGAACAAGCTATCATCATAGTATTCTCCTTCCATCTGGGAGAACCTCTAGTTCTGAATCTTGTGATGCTTCTATTCATAAGTCTGTCATACACTATTCTTCATCACAACTTCCATTTCTTCCTCTTGATTGTTTCTAGTGGGTTCAAACCAAGTTGGTAGTCTTGTGATTCTCGATATAATGACTAGTTGTTCTGGATTTTCTTTCTCTCTTTGAATCTTCAAATTCTTCCTCATGTTTCTCTTTAGCTCTTGGGTCCATGGAGTTTTCTATAGATTTCATGCCCTGAAGATTCCAACTTCTTCCTTTCATCATAGGATCATGGATGTGGATGGAAAAATAGGGATACTTTAAGGACTATTTTTGAAAAATACTTCTTCTAAAGTCAAACTAAACACATGTTG
Source organism: Picea mariana (assembly GCA_032191745.1). Classification (NCBI taxonomy): domain Eukaryota; kingdom Viridiplantae; phylum Streptophyta; class Pinopsida; order Pinales; family Pinaceae; genus Picea; species Picea mariana. Next base: position 44,009 of record JASDQU011403372.1, read on the forward strand.
CTTTTCATGGTTGTTACCATCAATGGGAACATGGATAGATACTTCATAATCCTCAATGGATCATATTATTTAGGATTATCTCCCTCCTAAATCTTGCTTCATGTATGAATGTATGCTCTTCTTTTATATAATCGGTTCCCTCCATCTAAGAGAATCCACGCTTTCGTCTACATCCTTATTGCCTTCTGCAAAGTGTCACAAGTCTTTTTCCAATTTCCTCTTGATTGTTGACTTCTTTCTATTTTTACTTCTTCCAGGCTTCTTCAAGTTTGATTTTGATTTTGGCTTATCTTGCAGCTGTTACTTATGTTAATATCCTACACATGAATTGTTTAAAATGGGTTGTCGATGTACTTCATCCTTTCATGTGTATTGCCTGACTTGTAGTCATCATGATAGCAATCCTTATCTTGTTGTTATTCCATAGGTATTGTTTCTCTTTGAACATCTTATCTTCTAAGAAATAGATATGCAAGATATGTACAAAAACTATGTAAACATGGTACATACAAGAATTATGAAGAATATTGTTACCTTGTCTTAGAAGAAGAAGTTTGTTTTATCATGCTTGGCCTTCTTTGAAGGTTCCCTTTTCGGAAACTGATGCTTCATGTGTTTCCTTCCTTTTATTTAACTCAGGACAATGATTCTTGTAGTGACCATATTTTCGACAGTTGAAGCATTGTATTTTTGATATATCTTTCTCTTGATTTGTTTTCTTCCTGGAGCCAAACTTCTTTTTATTCCTAAAATTATTGAACCTTGTTGTGAAATCTTGATCATCGTATTATCTTTGGGGTTTCTCTTTTGCACTAATCCTTGATTATTCTTGTGCACAACAAGTCCAAAGTTATTCAAATGTAGGATACTCCTTCCTTGTGTTCATGCTTGTGGAAAATGCATCCCATGTCTTGGGAAGACCATTGAGTACTATATTTACCAGTTCCTTCTCTGAAATGATCTCTTCAATATCTTGTAGTTGATCTCTTAACTGAGATATTCTCACAAGGTATGATGTTATGATGTCATAATCATTCATTTTCATGTCACGTATCTCATTCTTTAGACTCATTACTTGTCTAATGTTTCTGACTGAGAAGAGGTTTGTTAGGGAATCATACATCTTCTTAGATGAGTCAATATGGGAGATGTAGGGTATAAAATGGTATTTGATGGAGTCCACTATGATACTCATGCCATTGATGTCATTGTCTTTGAACTTCTCCATAACTGCAATGTTCTGAGGTTCCTTCTATTTTCCTTCTTCGAACTATGGTTCCATGATCTTTCCTTTCATGATATCCAACACTTTATTCTTGGCAAGGATGAGGTCAATCCTTTTCTTCCACGCTATGAATTTAGAAGCCCCTTCTAACTTGTTTTATAACTTCATAGAGTAAGTCATAACTTCTTTGACTTGGTCAACCTTTGAATTTGACCAAAAACTCAAACTTGACGTCTTGGCTTGCTGAGAATACCAAGAGGTGTGCTAGGCTAGGGTGCACTAGGCTATCCAAAAATTAGGTCAATCTCTTCACTTGAGGTGCCTCAACAAGAGGCTTATGGTTTCGTTTCTGCAACAAAAACTAGTTGCAACTACAAATGTAACTGATCAAATCCTCCCAATCTATCTTCCAGCGGTTAGATTGTCCGAAGATAGTGTGGGACCATAACCTGTTAGAAAGTAATGGATGTGATCGTTTAACCATAAACAATATAACAACATTGTCACCCAACCATAGGCCGAATCCACCCCTGAGCACCTTAACCTTGATAGAGAATGATTTTAGAAGCAAACCAATAGCCAACCACGACTAATGCATAAAGATAACCAAGACTGATCAGAAAGTCCAACCATAACCAATAGAAATTCTGAGCCTAAACCATGAATACAAATTGCGGCAGTTGTTGGCCGTAACTACTCCCCAGGCTTGTGCACTTGCCTAGTTTATGCAGTGCGCACTTCTTCCTAGATGAAATTATGAGTTGTGTTGTACAAAATGAGGGCTGGTTACTTGTATTTATAATGTTTTCCTGAGTTGTCTAGGCCGACTTCTGATTCTAGATGCTAAATACTTAATATTAATTATTTCCTTGAGCTAACTTGTCTTCTAGGGTTAGGTTTAATGCTTTAGGATTTCTTCTTGCTTCCCAAAATATTCTATTCTCATCAGGGTTACACGTGAAGGTAAATATCTCCCGCAGCTACCATAATATCAGCATAGTTGACCCAAAGAGACTGATTAGATATTTCCTTCAATTGTTGTGCTAGTGGAAGGAGATAATTACTTTGTACTTGGAGTCTTCCTTTCATCCAGTTTATGACCATAGATGAATCACCCATGACCTTAATCTTATTAATCCCTCTGTCCAAACCAGATTTTAGTAAGTAGTATAAGGCCTTGATTTCACCTTAGTGATTTGTTCTCTTCCTATATTACCTTTGACCTAAAATATATGTGTCTTTGAAAGATATAGAATGAATCCAATCCCATTGATAGAATATGGGCCTTGATAAGCCCCATTGAAATATCCCCAAGCTAAATTCTTATCCACCTATACCTCTCATAGAATTATATGTGGTTTAACCTTTGGAATAACCTTGTAATATGCAAATAAAGCATTAACCTAGGCATCTACCTTAAAAGTAGACAACATCTTCTCTTCAAACAAAATAGAGTTTCTAGCTATCCATATTCCCCATAGAACCATAAATGGGATTTCCCTAAATAACTTTATATTTTTCTAACCAAACCAAACATTAAGACATGTATCTATGGATTCACATTTCCAAATGTTCTGGATACACAAAAGGTCCCCAACCTCAACCCATACTTTATGAGAAAAATTACAATGCAAGAAAAAATATAAAGTTTTTTCCTCACTACACTTGCAAAGTAAACAAATACTTGGACCTGCTCTATTTCTATTTTGGAAGCTTCCCATGTGAAAAAAAATGTGTTCAATATGATCCATATAAACAACTTACACTTGGTAGGGGCCTTAAATTTCCAAAGATGCTACCACCACAATTTTTCATCACCTATTCATCATCCAAAAAGAGTTGAGTATCCAAGACTAACGGTGTAATTCCCCCTTACTCCATTGAATTCCCATATTAATTCATTTGGGGAATAGTTCAATAGTATATGTGCCTTCTTGAGTTCTTCTAAAAGGTGATCCCACCTTTGGGCCAAAATTCCTTCTATACCAAGATCAACTACCTTTCTATAGCCTTGATACCATAGGGATGTGTCATTTGGGCTATCAATCTAAGTGTACATCTACCAATTACTTGTAGGTGATGTATAATTTTGTTAGAGATGAATATGTTTCTACCACACCTCATTATTGCATCTATCCCACTCTTACTTGTGATCCACTCCCAATCTCCATGCCATGTAAGAACCTATGACTAGGAAGGCTAGTGTGATTTCCTTCCATTGATTGGTTACATTCACTATACTCTTCCTTTCCTTTCTAATCTAGTCCAAGAGAGTTCCTATAGCAATGTGTTTCTGTATAAGAATCATTTTCCATAGGATCTCCTCTGTGATAATTTTCCATAATGATTTTGTTTCTAGGGATTTTGGAGTTGCAATCCTCTACCACTTAACTAAATGATTCCCTTTGTAATCGCTGCTCCCTTACCACAAAAAATTAAAACAATTTTTTTGTTTTTTGTTTTTTCAAGAATACCTTTAGGTATATGGGCTAGGGTATGCCAGTATACTATACTGGAATAGCTTCCACCACTAACTTTATAAAAAAAAATCTACCTCCCTTCTATCAAGTACTTATAAACAATCAATCAAGAATTTTTTTGTAAATCATTGATAAAGATTTTCAATAAACCCTTATTCAAGATTTTTAAGAAATTTCAATTAATGGTTTATAAACCCTTGATTGAGATTTTCTAAACTTTCAATCAAGGATTTATAAATCAAACCATCTAAGATATTAGTGAATTTATTGTTGAGTAATTTTTAAATGGCATATGATTTTCCCAAATTTGTATATATGATTTATATGGTTTTTATTACAAGAAAGTAATCTTAAATTTTATTTACATGATTTAGTATATATGAGTTTTTTTATTTTTTATTTTTATATATTATTTATATTTTTTATTAATCAATGATTTTCTCTGTCAAGGGATGATTTATAACTTTATATGAACACAAGAATGGAATATACAATTACGTAATTCAAAGAGGGATGTTGCAATGAAATACAGTGAGAAAAAAAGGGGGGTTATTTTTACAACCAAGAAAATAGTTCCTGATGCAGGAGCATCGCCAACATCAAGCGAGCCAGCGCGGAAGCCAAAAAGACAGCTGGACAAGTGCCAGCACAAGTTTTGAAATTACCTTAAAGTTATTGCACGATCTTAAATGAATCCATTAAAGAAGAAGCACACTTGCATAATGTAAACGGACCTTGAGCGATTGCTCTCGTCCTTAGTAGGTAGAAGGAATAAAAAGTAGTTAATGCAAGTAGGTAGAATTGAATGTGTAGATTTGACGGTTTTAGAGCGCAAGAGGGAAACGGGATATAGACACCCTCATTTGTGTATTGTAACATAGAAGTGTATTATGAGCATAGAAGAGAAGCAGAGAGCTGTGTAAGAACACCCATGTACAGATATTTGGATTAATAGAAAGAGTTGATTCAAATTCATGGTTTCGTGTTTGTTCTCTGTGCATTGATGTTGAATGGTATGCTCATGAATGTTTGCTTTCTTTTATACATTTGCTTTATATGCTGTGTATATGATTTCATGGTTTGAGTTTGAAGTTTGAAAGGAAGTAGGAATGAGTTTCAATTGTTTCTCTATCTAAACAAGAGTTCCTGCAAGGAGTGCAGTTGAAGTGTCCGCAAGGAGTGTGTTGACAGAGGGTTCAGATAGGGTATCCTTTGTTCTCATTTTCGCAGAAGTGCAGTTAGGCATAGGAGCCGTGCAAGGAGTGTGCAAGCCAGGTGAAGTCTCAGGGTTGCGAACCTAAGAGAAGAAGTTAGGGACTGCTGCTGCAGGTGTGCGCAGGGTCGAAGGAAATTCAACACTTGGAAGAGTCTGAAGGTTTCCGCAAGGAGTGCGTGCAAGAGTCTTCTCTAAGACTCAGAGTTATAAGAAAGATCAGGAAGGATAAAGCCTTATAACCGTGGAAGGGGTTGCACAGAAGTCGCACCTAGAAGAATTAGGAAGACGTCGTAAGATTGCGTCCCAGGTGGACAAGTTTGTGGAAGAACACTTGGTCATTCGCAGAAATCGTCAAGGAAGGAACGGATGGTCAGAATTCTCCGAGGAGGATTCGCGAAGTCCCATGAGCCGTTAGATCTCATAGAGAAGAAAGGTATTTACCGTGAGTATTCCTAAGATTCAAAGCTCAGGAGGGGCAGGACCGTAGATCTGAACCACAAGGGTCGTTGGATTTACACGTGGATTCAATATCGGGTTTTCCTTGGTGGAAG
>JASDQU011403372.1:66690-82334 GCA_032191745.1 Picea mariana
ATATTTTTAATCTTACCTGAGTTTATCAACAGAGCTCCTAGTTCCTGTAGGGCTACGCTGTTTGATTTCCTGCCTTTCTTCCTTCTCGTTTTCTTGGGTGAGAGTTGTGGTTGTCCCTCGTCTACTTTTATTCCTAGGTGTCCTATCTCCCCATGCGTGTGCTTGATCCATCTGGATTTTTCTTCCTCCCTTGGTAGGAAGAGTTATTGGATACAATCTAGTTTCTCCACTGGTACATTGTCTACGCCCTTCCTTTTCCATTGCTCCAGTATGTTCAGGAGATCTATTCCTTCCCTTTCCACAATATCTATGAGATCAAGATCTTCGGTACCTACCTCGCTTGGTGTCATTTATGCATCTTCGTCAACCTCCTACATGGGGATGCTGGCATCTCTAGTTTCTCCATCCATAGGAGTTGCACTACCCCCCTATGTCATCTTATTGCTTGGACTATCTATCTTCTCATTTGTTGCTTGTTCTCTAGCTTCTTTAGCTTTTTCCTTTTCCTTTCCTCCTTCTTCCCCTTTGTTATTCTTGTCTTGTCCTTCTTTTCTAGTCCTAGATTCTAGATTTCTTCTTGTTGGAGCTTTACTTGGTTTCTTGTTTTCTTTGTTTCTATGGTTCGGCTTTATAAACCTATCCTCATCCTGTTGTATTTTGGTGTTTTCTGCTTCTTGTTTTTTTATTGAGAGGAAATTCTCTAATTAGGTGTCCATGTTCATGGAATCTTCTGCATCTAAATGGTATATGCTCATAGTTGATTCTTTGTATCCATTCCTCATCCCTGAATTCCAGGCTTATGGCTTGTTGGAGTTCCCCCAAAACATCCATTTCTATGCAGATCCTTGCATAGGAGGTATATCTCCCTTTTAGGGTTTCTTTCGATGTCTTCACATATTTCCCAAGTTTGTTCCCGATTGCTTTGAAGGTGGAGGGTAGATAGTAGTCTAGCAACAGGGAGTAAAGCCTCAGCCAGATAGGGACATTCTTGAAGGTTTCTTTCTCTTGGGATAAGTTTTCCTTCCATGGCCGCATGTACAGTCTTGTTGAGGTGTGGAAGTATGCCCCCCCCCCCTCAAAGACTTTATCCCTGTCCTACAAGTTTATGAAAATTGTTGTAAATAAACCTTTCGAACCAGGGTGGAGTTCCACTTCCCCGCTTGCCTTCCATTGGTATTTTATCTAGTTGTGTAACGTTCTTTATGTGGGCCACAAGCCCATGAATTTGAAAATTAGTGCATGCATATTCATCTGGTCCCAGAAGAGTTTCATTTGTGGATATTCCAGTAGCACCTTGGGTATCGATGTTGTTTTAGGTTTACACTAGTTGCTCCCTTCTACCCCATTGGGGTTCGCTGGTTCTTGCGCATCATTTTGGGTTTCTTTGGATTCTTCCCCCATGCATTCCCTTTTTTCCTGTTTCCTTTCCTTATTCTTTTTTGGTCCTAATTCTGAGGTGCTTGTCGTTGGTTCCTTGAAACCTATGCCTCATGGGCCTTTCCCCCTATCCACCACTACTTGCTTGTATGAGGGGGTTCCATTACCACCGCCTGTGGTAACCATGTTTTCTTATGCTGTGACCGCGACTGCCAAACCCTAGCTTTCAGTTGCTCCAAACCCTAGCTCAGAGCCACACCATCAAGAATCTCAAAAGTTATGCAGGCTTGTCCCAGTTAAGCTTTGTTCCGTGACTAGACTACATCCTTTCTTGGGTTTGAGCACAATACCCAACCTTCCCCATTAGAGATCATTCTTAGTGGAAGAGTATGTGATTATTACTGGAGTTATATGGAGAAAATTAGATTTAAAATAATGTCTTTAGTAACTTAGGTGACCTTCTCTTGCATGTGATAAATTTGGAATTATAAGAATCTATACTAAGAAACTATGAATTTCAATTTTGAAAGTGTGAATATTGGTGTTTCTAAAGTGAAAATTTGGATTAAAAAAGTGTGATTATTGGTTTTTGAAAATGTGAATTTCAATTGTGAAACTATGAGTTTTGAATAATTTTGATTCCAATATTGTGATTTTGATTCTGAAACTGCAAATTTTGAAATCTAAAAGTGTCAATTTAGATTACAAAAGTGTCAATATCGAATTTCTACAATGTACATTTAGATTTTAATATTTTTGAGTTTATTTTTTGATGTGTCTATAAAATATTAATCCAAGATTAATGTATATTTGTCTACATTTTATTTTTGTATGTGCATTCACAATATCAGTATGAAATGCATTGTTATATATATCAAGATTGAAGATATTTAATTAAATAAAAACAAGTGATACCAATCATTGCATTGTACAGTTTCAATTTTTTATAAATATTTAAGGCAACATATAATAAGGTTCCATATAAACAAAATGGTGACGATGAGTCGATGCTTTTTACCAGCTTCCTTGCTTTAATTTTAAACACTATAAGTTGTTTATTATGGAAAATTTATTGACAAAAACCATGTTCTATGATGGGATAGAAGAAAACAATTGACCTTCCCCAGTTTTTTCTAAAGAGATAGATATTTAATAAAACCAACTACTAATTTGTGAGTTCTTACATGATTAAAAATTCTTTGAAAAATGTCAAGTATGGAAGTTCTTCTCCCAAATGAAGTCTCACTCATTGGAATCACTCAACACTCTTGCCATTATGCTCCATCTGTTATTGTTGTGCCTTGACTGTGGAAAATACCTTCTCAATTGTTTTTATTTTCTCTCATGTCCATCCTACCTTTCTATGATCATGCCCATATGATGAACTGTTATCATCAATGAATATATTTCCTTATGTACCAATAACACATTTATGACATTTTTCTAAACAATTTATATACATTTGAGATTTGTTTACCTTTTATATTCTAGCGGGATTCCACCATTCAACCTCTACCTTGTAACTCAAAAGTAATGTTTGAATATCGATACATATTTCCCTTTACTCTCCCCAACCATATTCCATAATCTAGATCTATTGATTGTACTATGAGCATTTGTCTCTCTACAACATCATCTCTTGTAGAGAATGGATCTCTAGGCTTGTCACATAAAGGTCCAACATAACAATTTAATCATCAATTATGTGACCATTATTGCTAAAGTATCCATCCACGACTTTAGGTGTGGGTTGTATACAAACATTGTTTCTTATTTTTTTTCACTCTGGATGGCTAGAAATTAGTTATTGAGTGCTCAAAATTCATAAGATAGTGTACAAAGATTTAAATATATTCTCCCAATAAGTTATCATGGGATACCAATATTGTTCCCTTATTTTATATTCTCTTTATTTTGGAATGAAATATGTTTTTTTAATCCTTTCTTTATTTATTCAAATTAGAAGGCCTCTTTACTTGTAGATTTGACAATTCAAGTTTCCCTATAGGTAAGTCTAAATGGCCATGAGGCAATGAATGCCACGGATGAATAGGGTTTGACTGCTTTTCATCCCAAATTGAGGTTTTATATTACAAAAATGACATGCCATCAACACGATGGAATTTCAATAATTGGCATCCTTTTATTCTATATATCTTGGAGTTTTAATCCAATAAGTGTGGATCCATAAATCTCTTGAAGTTAAATAATTTATCAATTAGAAATGAGAAGAAGGAATTGTGGTCCTCACATGTCCTATAAGTATCCATCATCTTTGGCAGCGAAAATATGTATTTCTACTTTGTTTGAGCTAATAAAATATCGTAAGTTCGATCTATATCTTGATGTGCGTGACCAAATGGGAGAAAACCAACCTCAACAATGTCAAACATATTCCTTTCTATTAAAAGGGATAAAAATACAAACACATGTAAAAAAAATTTATCGTCCACACAATTTTCCATTTGCAAAAAAAATATTGGTGGAAATTTTCTATTTGACATATAACTATTTGTATTATCAACACTTACCTCAAGTACATGCATATCATCTTACTTGTAGAACAAAAAATATTCATAAGATTTAGTTTGTAATAGAGCTTCATGCAATGGGTGGTTTATAAATAATAATAATAATAATAATAATCTAATTTTAAGGTCATGGTCAAGACAAACACCAAATTGGCATATGAGCCCCCCCTTTTTGTGGGACAAGGAACATACAAGGGAACCCCTTTGCACAATGATTTGACTGCCAAATTCTACAAAGGTTTACATAATCTACCCCCCTTTGGATTTGAACTTGTGACCACCTACAAATCCCCATAATGATCCACCATTTGTTCTTCAAGATCCTTGAGGCATTTAGCTAATGAAGTTAGTGAATTTTGAACCCATCTCTATATAGGAAAGGATGAATTACTTGAGGTCACCAGTCTTATTCTTTGTGTAAGCATGCCATTCAAAGAAATTGGGAGATTCATGACACTACTAGTATCCTTTAGCTTTTTACTCAACCTTGCTATAGAATTATTTTCATTGTCCATATTGTCATGCACAATGCTCAAATATGTGCTAGGATGATTCTCTAAAATCAATCTATGGTCATATATAGTACACACTACAATGAATTGTAATATAATTCTTATGGTTCATTTGAACTACCCACAACCATTCTACTTCAGCTAGATAAGTGGTGGCCCTAAGTTTGTTGGTGATTGAGACACAATCATTAAAACTTTCAAATAAATTGTTCCTTGTGATCACAACATCTAGAAATTGATTTATAATTACTATGTTGAAATTGGATTGTGACACTATGTGAATACCCAATAGTTCCATGTCTTCTTTAACCTTTTTTTGAAGTGAAGCTTGGGTCATATTGGAAGGATACAATCTAAGAGGTACCCTTGCTCCATATTGACATATTGAACAAATTATATCTAGACCCTTATCTAAATTTTGATCCACAATCCTACTGACCCTAGGTACTATTGCAATAGCGTTAGATATGGATTTTTGTAATACACTATGGTGTATTACCATTCACTACCTTCAGGTCAAAATTTTAAATCCTATTCATATAGTGCTATAGCTTTCTTCTTTTTATTCCATAATCCCAACACCATGCAATTGGATAAACATATAATGTGTCAAACTTCATTATAAGTAAAGTTATCTTATTTATGTATCCTTGTCTAGAAATAACAACTTACAACATGTTACATGTTACAAAAAAGACAGATAATTCTACAGATAATCAAATAGGGAATGAAAAAATTGGAATACAAAGGCGGTGTCTAAAGACATTGTTACAACACTTAAGCACAACACATTGTGATTAGAACACCACAATGCATATTGTACATTGATATCATCATATGATATCAATTAATCACTTGATGTAATGACCCATGGGGTCCGCTAGTTATAGATTCAAGATCTAACCAACTTCCATGAAATTAGGAGGATATTGTTCACATATAATTGTCGGTTGTTATAGTTGACTCTGTCAAATCCATGTTGTCTAGTCGACTCGACAAGGATACTTGAACTGACCGTCCATGCATCCAAATTGTAGTATATTTTTGGGTTGGTCGATCCACTGCTCGACTATCTTTGAATCATGATTGACTATCTGAATAATAGACTTGTCGACTACTCGAATGACTGATGTAGATATCTATTCGATCGCGTGACTAACTATTTCCAGATGTAGGTCAACCGCCCAACCGACTGATTCCATAAGAAGTGTGTTGAACCATCATGACTTGGTGTTCCAATACCCACCATTAGCACACATCTTTGGATATTCAGGAGGTGAAATTACGTCATCATGACACACCCCCATAATTGAAGCTTCCTGAAGCCCAAGCATCGTACAAAGATTGATAAATTTAGATTCGTATAAAGGTTTAGTGAATATATTAGCAACTTGATCATCTATTCTGCAATATTCAAGAGATACAACATGCTCATGAAATAAATATCTCAAATAGTGAGCATGGAGCTCAACATGCTTCATCTTACTTTGGGAAACATGATTGTCACCTAGATCCATATTGCTTCAGTACCTACTTGAACGATGCCACAATATTTTTCTTATGTAGCCAACAAGGATACTAAATTCTATTTCTTTCATGACCACACCAGTGATCCAATGCTTAAGAGAAACACATAGCCATAAATGGACTTCTAATCATCATTGTCACCATCCCAGCCGGAGTTGGTGAAGTTGACTAGAGAATCTTAACTTCGACAATATTTGATATTAAAATGAGTGGTACCCTTGAGATGGTGGAAAATTCATTTGAATTCTTTCTAGTGGATTTCTATGGGGTCCTAAATAAACCAAAAAACCACACTAAAAACAAAGGAAATGGAAGGTCGACTATGAGTAAGATATATAAGATTGTCAACTGGTTGTCAATAAAGTGTAACATCAACTTTGGGAGTTTGACAAGTTTTGGTGAGATTTACTCCATATTGAAAAGGAGTAGCACAAGGATTAAAATTGTCCATCTTAATATGTATCAAAATATCCATTACATATTTTGATTGAGAAATGAAAAAACCATTACATAGTGTTAATACTTTAAGACCCAAAAAATAATGTAGAGTACCAAGATCTGTTATGTCAGAGTCAACAAGTTGTTTCTTCAATCTAAGAATGAGATCAATATCATTGTCAGTAATGAAAAGGTCATCAACATATACATCAATAATAAAAGTGTCTCCATTGGTATGGAGTACATACAATCTGTGATCAGATTCACAATGTTTGAAACCAAGTTGAAGAAATCAATTTTCATTATTAGCATACTAAACTCAGGGAGCTTGCTTCAAACCATAAAATGACTTATTGAGTCAACAAAACAAGCTAGAATCTATCACAAAACCAAGGTGTCGTTCCATGAAAGTTTCTTTAGATAGGTCTTGTTGATGTCTAGATTTGTTCAAGTCCAAATAGAAACCTCGTGAGGATATTAATCCTCCTACGTTTTTATAGAGGTGGTACTCCTATGATATATCTTAGAACAATAACATGAAAAATAGGAGAGTGCAAAATAGAAAACTCCAAATATTTATGAATCAAATAATAAAAAATGTTGATGACTGAAAATAATATACAAGCATCAAAGAATTCCTAAGAAATGGACCAGGAATTTTCACTCATAAAATATAATATTTGCAGAAATATTATACAGAAATAACAATTACAGAAAATATAACATAAATCTCACATCCATCACATAATTCCACATATGAGAGAACTTTAAAATAGTATTTTCATTGAGAATATAATAGAATATGTTAAGAAAACATTAAATATCTATTACAACAAATTTTTCCTCACTTCATGCAACCTACTTGAATGGCCTTACATTTCCCTCTGCATACTTGAAGTCCCCATTTTTTTTCATTCCAGAGCCAAAAATGAAAATTTTATACATATATGTGCCCTATCAGTTATACAACAAGCGTATACAAAGGTTGCTCCACTACAACCCGCGTACATCATGTTTGGTGTTCAAAAAATTAAAATTATGTCAGGTTTCCTGATCTGTATTTATGAGCGAAACGAACTGACTAACAAATTGAATACAATAACAAAGAGATACGGAGAACAACATTAGATATCTAGTGAACGAAAATTTCTATTGAATAAATGAAATAGGTTGAAACTATAAAACTGCAGAACTGAAAACAACTTGCTCGAATGGTGGTATTTATCTCTGAGAAGAGGTGTGGCTACTACATGCATCCGCCTAAGCAGAGTGATTAAAATGAGGCTGCAAAGGAATTTTTATCATTACTCATGAATTCCAAAACCCTATAAATCCAAAAACCTAACCCTGGGAGGTGAAACGCCAAAAGTTATGTGGTCCCCGCTGGGTAAGTTCGTACCTCAACTTCCCAGGGTCGTTACTTTTACATACGACCTTTGTTTTAGGCATGTGATAGCTCGTTGGAAAGGTATTTTCGAGAAATACACATTATTGCATTAAAATCTTACTCTATCTAAAGTTTGACTGTGGCAAGACAAAAAAAAACACAGTTTAGGTCCCTAAAACAGCGTTGGAAGTACAAAAAGATGTGTTGGCATGAAAAATTCCAAAATAAGACAATTGGATTAGGTGGGAAGCCACTAGTATCCACCTAGAAGATGTGTAGGGCTGTAGACAACTCCAAAAGTGTATAACCCACAATTACAAATAAGTACAAAAGAACGTGTTGAACTAAAAACTGCCAAGAGGAATCGGTTGGAGTAGGTGGGTGGACACCAATATCCATATGGATTATTCCTCCCCCCTTAGGAATCAATGGTCTCCATTACGTTGATTTCCCCCATCAGGTGAGGAAACTTCTATTGAATTTGGCCCCAGATGAGCCACTTTCCTTGGTGTAGGAGTTTCCCTACCTTGACAACCCGATAAATATCAATCCTCTGCTAGCGATTTCCCTTGACCTGTGTGTCCACTATATGATCAGTGGATCCTTGTTCCATATAGTCAGGGTTGAGATCTGTTGGTGTCATCTATTCTATGATCTTTGAGGTTTCCAATAGTTGTGGAAAATATGGTTGAAGGAGGTCCACATTGAACACTAGGTGCATTCCAAGGAAGGGTGGAGTATTGAGATCAAAAGAATTTCTACCCACAACCTTGGTAATAGTGTAAGGCCCATAGCGCAATGGGAGTATCTTCTGATGGAGTCATATAAAGAGATATTTCTGCAAATGTATATAAATAATTTGTGGTACCCTGTGTTGATCATGGTGTTGCTTATACTTAGCATTGGATTTCTGCAAAATTTCATGGACCTATTGGTAGTTGTGTTGAATCCGCTAAATGAATCTGGTGGCTTTGTCGGCCTCAGACTAAACATGGGAATATTCTTCCTATGTGTTTGCAATAGGTAGTGCAACATCAATGGGACCCAAGGGTTGGAATCCCAGCCCCACCTAAAATGGGCTATGACTAGTGGAGCTATGGAGAGCCATGTTGTAGTTGTGTTGAACATAGGAAAGACTCTCATCCCATGTACACAAATGCTTAGAGTTTTACATGCATAGGATGTGCATAGTAATACAATTGATGACCTATGTTTGGCCATTATTTTGGGGGTGGAAAGTAGTGGATTTAGTTATCTTGGTGTCCAACAATGACTAGAGACTCAACCAAAATGTGTTGAGGAAATTTTTTTCCCAATAAGAGATGATGGTCTATGGTATCCAAAATGGACCCACGCGCATTTGAATAAGAGATTGGAAGTATCTTTCATTGTGATTCTCTTCTTGTAGGATGTGAGGATGAAAATCTTAGAAAATTGATCAAATACACAATCATTGCCTTTCTTGGTGGATGGAAGGCCAGACATGTAATCCATCGAGATGGATTCCCAAGGCCTCAGTAGGAAGAGGGGTGTATAAGCCTTACTTCTTGATGGATATATTGGAAATGGAATAGGCAGTGCAAGATATGATATACTTGCTGACATCTTGGAAAAATTTTGGCCAATAAAAATGCTTCTGTAGAATGACCATAGTTTTCTACACATCAAAATATCATGCCATCCGACTGTAGTGAGCCTCCCAAATCAACTTTGCATGTTCACTTGCAGGAAAATAGAGGTGGCCTAGATGGCATAAAATTATGTCCCAAATGTGAAAATCGGTGACATTCGTACCTGTACCCAAGAGCTGATAGGTGGTGGCGAAGTCTGAATCTTGTTGATAAAGTTGGGGCAACTCAGATGCCTCATGTCCACAATAATGGAGCACAGTGGTGAGTGCATCCATGGGAGGTCAACTGAGGCAGTCAATGACATGATTTGTGCTCCCTGTATTATACTTGATGTTGAGATGGAACTACAACAAGTAGGTGGACTAATTTTGATGACGGTCATTCTGCAACTTCCCCTGTGTCTGTATGAACTACAGAGGCTTGTGATCTATGTGGATTATTGTATCCTTTCCTAGAATGTAATGTTTTCATTGACAATAGGCTTGTAACTTGGAATACATTTCCTTGTCATAGGTGGGGTATTTCTAGAAAGTATCTGAGAGTGTCTCAATATGGTATGCTATCAGATGACTGTGTTGAGTGAGAACTACACCTACAACATAGTCGGATGCATCAATCTCAATCTTGAACAATTGTTGCATATCGGGTAAGGAGAGTACTGGAGCTGACCACAAGTGATGCTTCATATCATCAAATGCTCGTTGTTGTTCCTTCACCCATGAGAAATTTTCTTTTCCACCTCCCTTGGTCACTTGGTTGAGGGCCCATGCAATATGGGATAATCCCAAGTATTGGAACCTGTTCATTCCAAAGGATCATTTTTCCAAGTTGGCATATAGCTTGTGTTGTCGCAGAGTGCTCAAAACCTGTTGAATATGTTGCATGTGCTCCACCCAAGTTTTTTTGAAGATGAGGATGTCATCCAAATATACCACCATAAAAGAGTTGGTGAAGGGTCTCAATACATCATCAATCAACCTCATGAAAGTGGTCGGTGCATTTATTAAACCAAAGGGCATGACCAACCATTTGAAGAGACCTTATTTAGATTTGAAAGTTGTCTTCCATACATCAGTTGGTTCAATGAGAACCTAGTGGTAGCCAAACTTTAGGTCAATCTTGCTGAAAAACTTTTCCCCCTTGATTTGGTCAAGAAGGTCATCAATTCTGGTAATTAGGTACTGGTTCATGACTGTGATTTTGTTGAATGCTCTGTAATCAATGCAGAGCCGCTAGGTCTCATCTTTCTTATGCACCAGTATAATCGGGCTTCCGCAAGGGGATGAGTTAGGTTTGATGTGCCCCTTTTGAAGAAACTCTTGGATCTGACGTTAGATTTCATCATTTTCCATCCATAAAAGATGATAGACTGGTCTATTAGGAAGAGGTTCATCGGGGGTTAGATCAATCAGATGCTTGAATTGGTAGTGCATCGGTACCCCGATGGGTGAGGAGAAGATGTCTTTGTACTCTGTTTGACAACACAGGTATTCCAACAAAGGATGAACAACTTCAGTAACCACTCACATAACCAGATAAAAGTTCAACACACCGATGTTTTCACGTGGTAAAACCCCTACGGGGAAACATCCATGGCCCCAGCCAATGCGGCCACTTGGAGCAGTTTATTAATGCAAAGAAAAAGATTACAAAGAGATTTTACAAGAGAGTTTCTCACAATTGATCATCGGCAAATGACCCTTTATTCTCTTTAAATAGAGATCATGGACCATGTTAACGCTCTGTAAATTCCCAGAGGTTGTTAGAAAAGAAGAAACTTACAAGAGGTAACTTTATCCAACCACTTCGAAACTGGAATCTAGCCCTAGCAGCTTCAGAGAGGGATCTCTCTGTATGATTTAGATATGTTTTAAATTTAAGATATTAGGCTAGTTAAATAAAATAAAATTGATTGGTTTGTTGTTGTTTTTGTTAAGTTGGCTGAAAAGGGTTTTATGCATCCATTGGGCTATGGGGTCTGTATTATAAAGATAGAAATCTAAACCAGAAACAAAAGATTCTTTTCACAGGGAAAGATAGTGCATTCGTTGGATTCTTTAGCACTAAAGTGATGGATAGCAGAAAAGATGAGAATATCAATTAAAGTAAAGAAGAATTTAAGAATTTCTTCACTGTAATATCAGAAAGATAAACATAAAGATCTTTCAAAGCCGAAACAGGGTATACAAAGATAAATCCTGCAACATGCGTTACTTTTAAAAGATTAGATTAGAAAAATATGACAACTGAGGAAGAAGAACATTTAACATAGAAAAGAAAACATCACCAATGAATAACACGCGAGAATCCTGTGAAATGTCTCTTTGTATTACTGGAAGATCTCTTGATAAAAATTACAGTCTTTGTATCTTGCAGGGTGTAAAGATCAACCCTCGGTACTTCAAAGTTTGAAGTATTTATAATCAAAATTACATATGATCCTTTCATTAAAGATCAGGACGTGGCAAATCTAAATTTAGCTAACTAACTCAACAAGATACAAAAATTTAGGAAACTGTTTGTTGATGTGTTGAAACTTCATGTTGATTTATGGGGTGAACCGTTGGTCAGGCCTCTACACGACCTCGTCTGACTGGATAGATAACTAGGCTTGGACACCTCATTGCCTACTCGATCAAACTGCAAATCTCTGCCCATCGAAGGTGACTCAGAACGACGAATTTGAGTAATCTTCGGTATATGTCATCCATCTTTGTGTACTTGGAAAAAGTTGGCTTGATGATGAAGATGTATTGGATCTCATGTTGTTTGCTGATGTCTGATTGTAAAGAATCCAAAAATGCCTTGCTTGTGATACTGCCTTGTATTCTTGAGAATTTCAAGCCATCTTTAGCCATAGTGGCTAGTCTCTTTTTATAATCGGCAAGCGTCATTAACTTGTCATTTATGACTCTTAAACCAAGAAGGCCTTTCTTCTATAGAGCTTCAATCTTGCTAAAAAACCTTTGCACTCCTACATCCATGGTCTGGACCTTTTCCTCCAGCTATAGCATCAGTCCTCTTTTGGTCAGAACCCTCTTGACCTCAAGGATGGTCTATGTCCTATCTTCGATTTTCAAATCCTCTAGCTCCTCTCTAGTTTTGGAATTCAGGAATTTGATGATCTCAGTAGCTTCTGTGGGCATCTCTCCCAGTTCTTCTCTTATATTTTCAATAGCTTTCTTACTTAGTTGCACTAGCTCGTTTTGCTCGAAAATGATTTGTATCATTGGCCATATTTCATTCATGGACTTGGTGATATCCATCCAAATACTTTCCTTGACCTCAGCAAGTGTTTTTCCTACCACTGTTTGCTTCTGATGCTGTTGCAATTCCTGTTTGAGCTGGTCTGATGTTTGTTTCTCCTTGGAGTAGCTGGTTTGGTAAGAAGACTTGAGTTCCTAAAGGTTCTCAATCTCCTTTTTGAGTCTGCTAATCTCTATCTCTTGCAAATTCATCTCTTCCATGGATTTATCCGGTTTAATTGTTTTCTCCAGAGCTGTCAGAGGAGTTGCCAAGCGAATTTCTGCTACAAACATTGTGCTCACTCTTGTGAGTGGAACTACACTCAGTGGAATGAATTCCATGGGCTTTGACTGCTCCTTCTCTTTCACTAGTTTTTCCAATTCTGCTTCCATTTCCTTCAACTATGCATTCTGCTCCATGATCAGCTNCGGCATTTTTCTTTTTGAGCATCTCCTCGACTGCTTTCACATTCGAGGGATCATATCCGATCTTGAGGACCACTTCTTCCAATGTCTTAATCCTTTTATCCTTGGAAAAGGATGATATTTTTTCTAACTTCAGCTGCTTCTGGACATTGCTCAGAGATACCTGTAACTTGGAGGCAGTAGTAGAAGCATTTGCCAATGTGGAGAAAACCATTTCTCCAGTTTCCTTGTGCAGATCCATTTGATCAGTTCGATGCACATATTTAGTCTGAAATTCGAATGTTTCCCTTTTGTAATCGGCGATTACTTTCGGGTCTGGCACCTATGCTTGCAGAAACGCCATGTGCATTCTACCCTTCTCAGTGTCGAATGCAGACATCAGTCTATGTTGTGTAGTTGATGTTTGCTTCCAGAACTGAGTATATGTGTTGTTGTTCAGCCTCTGATTTTTCTTTTTGATCAGCTCATACTTCTGAAAAATACTCCATTTTGGTCCTATTTTGCTCAGCTGGTTGACTGGTGGAGTATCTGTAGGCTTCTTGGGCAACACTGTAGTCATGATTTGTTTGTTGCTTGTACTAAGGAGCGACCGATCAACCTCCATAGTTGTAGTGGATTGAATTCCCTTTTCACTAGCTGTGTCAAGTGCCTGACTAGTTTTTGGCCTCTTGGTGTGTAATTGGAACTCTTCAGACGATACTTCAGTGATGGAAGGTGAAGTGTCCTTCATGGGCCTTTTCTCCTTAGGAACCTATGGTGTAGTCATCTGTGAGATAGTGAACGAAATGTCCTATTGTTCTGTCTCAACCAGAGTGTTTGGCTCCCATTCTGTCTGGTTGGCGAACTTCTCTATCTCAGGCCTGGATGTATGAACATATGTGATATTCTTATTTTTAATCCTCATCTCAGAAATTATCCCGCACGGATCATAGTTCCATGTGAAACTAACAAAAAACTTCATTTCTTTTAGCAATCTGTCTGCTTCCTCCCCGACACCCAGGCTATTATAGATGAAAGACCCAATCTGACCTTTGATTCTGAGCTACTACTTCTTCTTCAGAGACACAAAATGTATGTCATCTGAATTAATCATTTGTCTTATGAATTCCAAGGAAAATATCCTCACGGGCAGATACTTGGGCAACTTGTATGGATCCAATTCACACCCATACACTCTGATCTCTATGTGGTCTTGGTACAGGTACCAGTCTCCCATTTTTGCAAGGTTTGAGAGGTGTAGGATCCTATAAGTCTCCTCTTTTATTCTTGGCTCGGGTTTTCCACTGAGCATGCTCACCATTGGGTGGTAGAACTGCTCGATGAACTGCTTTAAACTGAATTCTGAAGAGTTTTGTCTGAGCAGCGAAGTCCATGTTGTTACTGCCTACGACCTCCCATCCTTTTCCATCTTCTGCATTGAAAAGGAAAATTTGTCCACTTGGAAGAAAATGAACATGTAAGGCAGTATTGAGGAATACCATAACATGCCTTCCGTGGCAAAATTTAAGAATTTCTCATGAATGTTGTTTGCTAGGAAAGTGTTGTAGTTGAACTGAGTGGTGGGTTTCTCATCTGTGGAGAAGATGGACAGAAAACCCAATATGGGTTCATCCACCCATTGATCCGAAAAATACCCAAGCAGGGCGCAGAGTGATGAGATGACCTGGTTTCCCTTCACTGAGAATAGGGATGAAGGATACAGGAGATTTGTAGTGGGGAGTTGAGCGGCCTATGGGAGAAAAAGCTCAAAAATCTAAGCTCTTTGGGAGAATGATAATTTCTGGTATAGTTCTGTGATGATTTCAAGGTTGAAAGGTGAGGCGTATTTGGCCCTAGATATCTGCATCATTTGATGAATGGCTTCTGGTGTAATGAAGAACAGAGTTTCTCCTGATGAATAAACTATGGCTCTCTGGTCGGGGAGGTAATGAGCCTGGAATTTGAGGGAGAATTTGGGGAAATGGTGAACCTGGGGGAAAAGATACAGGGGAAGATTTGACTCCCGGAGCCCTATTTCGTCACTTTGGTCCAAGAAAACATCTTTTAGCCATGACTGTAAATCTGCAAAGTCGAACTCGCATCTGGTGTATGTGATTAAATGGTCTTTGTTGGCCAGAGGGATCCTATCGAGGTCGACAGGAGGCAGGAGGAAAGGATTTTCTTCGGCCTCTGTTTTCTTTGATTTTGGCACCATCACTATAACAATACCTACAAGTAAAACAAAAAGGTTGGTGGGGATGACTGTGGCTTTGGGTGACTGACTGTAACGAAGAGGAAAATGGGGAAAAATTCTCTAGTGTGGCGACAAGGTAAATGATGAGGGAATGAAGGGTGAAGGTGGTTTTGACCAAATGGATACTCGTTGGGCGCGTGAGACAGGTCAACACCTTAACGAATAAGTTAGCCAGTAATAAATGGCCAACGGGTCGTTTAGAGCGTGAGATGGCAGGTGACAATGACTGAAGAATACAGCTGGGTGATGTGGTGGGTATTGATTGAGGGAAGTTACCATGGTGAAGGGACTCGTAATGGGTGAATAAGGGAAAGGACTGACAAAGTTATGAGACATG
>JASDQU011403373.1:1840-12059 GCA_032191745.1 Picea mariana
ACCCCAATTTCAAGTTCTAGAATGCAATTACCAACTTGAAATTTGACATCTAATGTTGGCAATGGTAAGAATTTTACCTTGAGAATGAGAAGCACATTGTGCCCAACAATTTGCACAAAAAAATTAGATTTAGTGTGTCATATGTTGGCAATATGATAATGCAGTTTGTGTTGGAAGAAAGTCCCAAGCTCATGCTTCTTAAAGTAACTCCAATAACTCCACCTCCTTTTACACATGTTTCTAGCACATGATAGGATGATAGAAGGAAACTTACACAAAGCATGGGAAACACTCATGCCTCCTTCACTATCCTTACACATAAGCCACCAATTGGTATTTTACATAATCCATTAGTATGATTGTCCCATGAGGGGTGCCATGTGATGTTCACAGGGCTTGACACATTTCCACATGTGGCATTTGATATTTGTGGACTTCACCTTTTCGCTTAATTTCCAAGTTGCATAGTTAATTGATATATAATGGTCGAGGATTCTCACAGGCTTACTTTGCAAAACAACACATAGTAGAGATATTAACCAAGTGGCTAGAAATTTACTATGTATACCCGCATTTCCTTTTCATAACTAGTAGAAGCAAATGCCACAACAAAATGTTGATGAATAGTTTAAGGTCATATGAATTTCGTTATGTATTTGAATCCATCATCTTTGAATGCAGCCAATAAATCTAATATGTTGTACTTCATTGATTGGTTGACTTAGGAGTAAGATATGTTGATTTCATGCCAAAAATATGTGAAAGAATAATGGAACTACATATTGATTCAACACTTCCAAAGAACATAAAATATCAAAACAAGTAATAATGTAAAAGAGAAAATGATTAAGAAGCACTGCACCCTATAAACTTTGCCCAAAATAATTTTTTATGCATTCTATGTGTATTAGGAGTCGATCGCTATTTGTGTATGCATTGGTACAACAAGAAAAGGTCATGTTAGAAGATACATCTTTCATTGCAATGCCAAAATCTTTGAATACAAAGCAATGATTAACTTTCAAAATTATTATGTAGTTATATACATGGAATTTACACCAAACACCAATAAAGTTCTATAACTTATAATGCCAATTTGTACATACCACACTCACAAGTAAATGTGAGTGGAAATATTAAAATAGTTTATAATCTATGGAAGAAACAATACACACAATATGAATAAAGTGGAAACATGTTAGGGTTCCATATTTCTAATATACTAAAGTTAAGTTCTAGAGAAATATATACGTTGATACTCGAGGAATTTTCAAATTATAAATAAGTGGATTCCTCAATTTTAGTCCCATTGTTGGAAACTCGATATATCCAACCTTCACTACCTTCCCATCCTTGCTCCACCTCTTTGGCCAGCTAAGTATTGTTTATTCGATATGATACAAGAATCATTAGCATTTGATTGCATTGTACTAGTGACCCATGAATATGTCTCGAGAGATCATAAGGATCTTCAATTTTCTACTATTCCAATGGTCTTTGGAGATTCTCGTTACCTATCATCACTTTCCCATTCTTACCACTTGTCCCATTTTTGGGATTTTTATTGGAACCTTGCAAGACCTCAATCAAAAACCTTTACTATGATTGACCTAGGATTGAATTGACAATGAATGGAAATCTCACATCCTCCATCATGTCCTCCCACCATTTGCCCATTTACAAGGAACAATGGCTACTCAGTCTCGATCTAGGATTGGATTTGCACCTGGATGATATAGATATTGAAGTCTCTATCTATGATTGGATTTGCACCTGGATGATCTAGATATTGATGTATATCTTATTCTGAAATTGGTTTAGCAGATGGCTAGAGATCTCAATATGTTGTAGGGTCCATTGTTATTAACTTCGTTTACTCTCTATATAATTCAGTTAAAGGTAATATGTTCTTCTATTGCTAGTGATGGGTAAACTTCAATAGGTTTCATGCTTTATATATTTAGTCCAGTACTATTTATTCTCACCAAGCTTGGATCTCTAGGCTTCAACATTTTGGTCAAATGCAACTTATGTCTATACCCTAGTTTCTACTTTCAAAAAGAAATGCCCTTGCAACTACATATAGAAGGGGGTATGACACTGAATGAACTAAAATAGGCTTTGCCTTTCCTATAGTCTCTACTACATGCTATGATGTAATGCTTTTGCTTCTTCATACTCCTTTGTCAATGAATATGTTACTTTTATTATCCACAATTCGCTTCCCTTCAGTGTTCCCTTTCCCTTCTTTGAGAGTACTAATTTTATAACGTCCTTAGTAATGTGCCAAATATACTCCACGATGGTTTGTAACTTTCTCAAAATTTTAATGACTTTATTCTCCCATTTTATGTATGAATGAGTTATTTTTAGCTAATAACTCACTATTCTGAAAAGAGTTGAGACATCACAAAGTTAATCACAAGATTTGAATCCAATGAATTCAATCAATTTAATATAATAATAATAATAATCCTTTTTTAAAGTCACGGCCAAGTCAGACATCTAATTGGTGTATGAGACCCCCTTGTTTATGGGACAAGGGACCCCCTCCGCCCAACAATTTGACTGGTAAAGTCTACGGAGGTATACATACCCTACCCCCCTTTGGATTTGAACTTGTGACCTCTTAAGAGGAAACACATGTTCTTAACCATTAGATCCACTCAAGCTGTATTAGGCCCATTAAGCCCACTCAACAAACACAATGCTAATATATACAATAGCTACTTCAAATGACGTCACTCCTTCAAATGCATTTCCTTGTGAGTCCATAGGTTGCAATTTAACGTGACAACGTAATTTAGTTGTTAAATACAACATGTCAAATCAAACAATTTCGAAATATGTAAGATGTTTGACAATTTGATTATAAATCTCAAAGGTGAGAAATGACGTTAATTTAAAATTCCAACTCCTTATAAAAATGGAATTTACAAATAACGTGAAAAACGAATTGTAAAAATGGATCTTACAAATAACATGAAAAGCGAATTGCACGACAAATTAAAAAAACATACCTTTCCTTGTGATATTTAATTTAAAATTAACATATTTTAAACATTCTACGATTTTCATTCTTTGAAAACATCCATGTCTTTGTTTGTGAAATTTAATTATAAAAATGATCATATAAATAATGTCAAAAAGGATAACTTATTTTAAACACAAAATATTTATTCAGAAATATTATATATTATGTTTAACTGTAAAATGTGAAAAGACATAACCTATTTTAAATGCTCAATAGTTATTAAAAAATATTATATATTATGTTTAATTGTAAAAGTATTAATTAACTGTTCTATGAAATGTTTTTTTGGTACAAATAAAATTCTATAAATTTATTTGTAGAATCTTTATCAAATATTTTAAGATTTTCATATTTTTATTAAAATTTTGAATACAAATGATTAGAATTGTACATCTTGATTTTGACTTTTTTATTTTATTATTTTTTAAAATTTTTTATTTTATTATTTTTTTAAATTTTGTCACATTATTTTTGCCGAAAATTTGGCTACGGTTGGACTGAAATCTAACGATGTAATACTTCTCCGTAATTACAAAAATACTCTACAACTAAGTCTATAATAGTCACTTATTTTAAATAATGCAAAATGATAAATAAACTAGCCATGTAACTTGCCGGGCGGACCAAGGAAGGAGGGAGGGATTTGTCAAACTGACAGGACTTGTCAGATTTTTTGAATTTGAATTACGAGGAGGCGCGATAGGTATGTGATGCGAAATATGCGCAGGCGACGAAAGTGGCGAGCAGTTGCTGGATAGGAACGGTTCTGTGTGGGGCCTACCCCTCAGGATTGAATGAGACGGTGAGGGAATGGGATCCGTGGAAGCTTGGAAGGGACGTGAGCATCGCGTAAAGGACACGCGCACGCTGGTTGCGAAATTTCGACGGCATTAGACTCGGTGGTTGGGTGGGTGGGCACTAGGCAAAGCAATCATTATAAACAATAAAATATCCCTTGCTTTATGGAGTTATCGTACGTGGTCAGAAAGCATTACTTGTTTTCTCATTTCTCTATGTAAATATTCTCCATCTCAATTCTTTCCTATATAAATATCTAGAAATTTTGATTTTTTCTATATATTCATTTTTTAAGAAATTTTATTTTTTATATATTCCTTTTGTTTCATTTGGAAAATTAGTTTAAATAATTGAATGTTTTGCCTGCTTTAATAAGAAAATGAAGTTAAATGAGCAAACAACTTATTAACATTAAAAGTCAAGTGGAGAATTATTGTATGGAAAGGCTTAAGGCAACCTTTTGAATTGGTCCTATCATTACTTTCTTACACTTTTAGGAGTCGCCTTTTTAAATCTCTAAAAAATTTAAGAGCGTCCTTCAAAGTTCAAGTTACCGCCTAAAATTTAGGAGTTGTAAGAGTGTCCTTCAAGTTACTTTTCTACATTGAGGGGTTGTTAAATCTATAAATGGAGAGGTTTGTCAAATTTTTAAAAATTAAAATATTATGTTGTTTTTTTAAGAGAAAAAATTATTAAATTATATTATAAAATATAATTTGTTCTCTCGAGAGTTATATTGACAAAGAAGAAATGAGGCTTGCAGGGAGAGTTTTTCTCTTATAATTGGTCTACATACCACTGCGTAGGTGAAAGAAACATAGCTACAAAGAATAGATATTTCTGATTATAAGAGAAAGTCGGACATGTTCGAAACAAATGCGCCAGAAAAGGATGAAATCCTGAAGAAAAAAAAAGTAACCATCAGAGGCCAGTGCCTCCAGATTTAAAATATTTTGATGACATGTGTGGGCCCCTCATGGCCATCCAACCATTGGTTCTAGGAGATTAGACCTGCTTTTTTCTGTAGTGTTGTCTTGGATAACAGGTCTGCGTCCTTGTTGTACTCTCGAGAGGCATGAGTGAAAGTAATCTTCTTGAAGTGGCGTTGTATAGATCTGATGCGATCCATCCAGGCCTGGAGCTTTCCAATGTGGTTCAACCAATCAATGATGACTCTAGAGTCACCGATCAGTTGAAGATGTTCAATGTTTTGAATTGTGGCCAAATGTAGTGATGCCTGGGCCCCCAATAACTCAGCCCTTGTGTTGGTGCCCGGGCCGCAGCAGAAAATCCATTTGATGAAGGAGTTTTTACTTGTTTTCATTAGACCACCTGCACCACACAAATTTCCACTGCGATGAGCTGCGCCATCGAACCAGCCCATAGGTGTATCCTCAACAATGCATGGGCTGATTAAAATCTTTTTTTTCCCAATGGTTGGGTGAATAGCTTTCCAATTTTGGAACAAGCCAAGAGTTTTATAAGCAACCAAGTTTGCATTGGGGGATTTATTGTTGAAAATATTGGTATTTCTGGCCAGCCAAATAAACCAGTTAACCAAAAGCGGAAGATGTTTGTAGATGCGCTCGATGGATGTCCAATGGTCTAGATAGTCTGGTAAGGAGGTCCCAGTCTAAGCTGTAGTTATGTGTTGGTCTAGAGAAATTTTATTCCAAACTTGTTGAGTGAAGTAGCATTGATTGAAGAAATGAAAAATTGATTATGCTTCCTTAAAACAGAGCTGGCAAAGGTTAGGGCTCGTCCAGCCTTTCCTTTGAAGGTTATCCTAGGTGGGGATTTTATTTTTAGCAGCTAGCCAGTTAAAGAGTTTGATTTTTAATGGTAGTTTCCAACTCCAGAAATTCATGTCCCAACCAAAGATATTGTTAAGCCAAATTGTATTGTTGATCACTGTGTGTATGTTTTTAACTGAGACGAGGCCCGTTATGTCAGCGCATGCCCACATGATGTGATCATCCACTGCTTGGAGATGTATACCAGCTTGTGTAAGCTCCAGGCAATAGCCTTCCCACTCCACAGTCAAATCGGGCGAAAGTGCCAATTCGTGGCTCGATTTCCAGCCGCATGTCATACATCCATGCGCATTGTGAATCACTGCTTGATAAAGGTAATGTATGTTTTTAGCGTTCAGGTGTTCAATTAAAGGCGGGGACAGAATCGATGCTGGTCCAAGGCCAGTGATGGAGTCTTTTCCAATGACTATGGAGTGTCCCAAGCCTGGCATCCAACAAAGCCAATTCTGGATCCAGTGAGCTGATTTCACTAAATTTCTCCATGTATGGGATGCTGTCCGAGTGAGAGTGGAACTTGTGCGGAGCCAGGATGCAAAAGATGTGTATGGAAAGTATTTATCTTTAATCACTAAGCTCCAGATGCCTTTTGTGGTCAAAGTGCGCCATAGAGAATTGCTCGCCAGGGCTTTACTGAAGTTAAAAATGTTCTGAAATCCCTATCCACATTTATTTTTTGGAGAGGCCAGGATTTCCCAATTACAAAGATGTTGCTTGTGTTGATCTTTGGTTCCCAACTAGAGAAAGTTAAAGGCAATTTTCTTGAGCTTGTCCAGGACCGGTGTGGGTATGACTGCAAGTGCCATCCAGTAAATCGATTGTCCTTCGAGGGCAACCTTAATGAGTGTATAACGACCTCTGATGGATAGCCATCTATAGCACCGGTGGCCTAATTTATTTTCCACCTTAGATAAGAGCCAGTCCCAGTCTGAGGTCTTGTAATGGTCAACTTTGATGAAATAGATAACGTAATGGAGGCCTTGTGAGAGGTGTATGAAGTTGTGAGGAAAGATAGCCTTCAATTGATTCAAAGCTTGTTCTTGGATGTTTGCATAATGTAGGGTTGATTTTGTCCAGTTGATGAGTAAGCCGGTAGCACCGCAGAAGGTCTTCAAGATACAATCAATTACCCTCCATTCAAGTGGATTGTCATTAGTCATTATGAGGACTTCGTCAGCAAAGAGAAGTTGTAGGATCCTGACCAGCATGGAGACTTTAACCCCTGTAATTCTTCCCTCTGACTGACTCTTTTTGAGGAGGAGGCTTAAACCTTCCATGACGCAAATGAAGAGTAGTGGTGAGAGAGGGCAGCCCTGCCGCACACCTCTGCCACTGTGGAAGAAGGGGGAAGGTTCGCCATCAACCAACACAACAAATGTGGCACTAGTGACACAACTCATGATCCAGGTAATGGTAGAGTGGATGAAGCCCATCTGAGTTAGAATGAATCTAAGATAGTCCTAGTCTATGCAGTCGAAGGATTTTCTTAGATCCAGTTTGAGGATTAGTGCACAAGAGTTTTTGTGGTTGATGCTATGCAACCATTCTTGTGTAGTGCCAATGACATCAAGTATTTGGCGGCCCTTTAAAAGACCAATCTATTCACCCGACAGAGACCGAGAAAGGATAGGTTTAATTCCGTTGGCGATGATTTTAGATATGATCTTGTAACATAGATTGCAAAGTGCAATCAATCTATAGTCATCGAAAGTGGTCGGGTGGTTTGCTTTAGGAATAAGAGTCAAGAAGGTGGAGTTAAGTGCACCAGTGATCTTACCATGGAGTCTGGAATCTTCCACTAGTTCCAGGAGCTCATCCCCCACCAGATCGAAGAAATGTAAATAGAACTCAACAGTCCAGTCGTCTGGGCCTGGGATTTTATCTTTGGAGAAGGATTTAAGAGCAGCCAGGACCTCCTATAATCTGCAAGGGCTTTCCAGAATAATAGAATCCTCTGCTGTGACAAAGCGAGGATATAGTTGAGCAACCGAGACAAGTGCTTGTGGATGTGCTTGTGGTTTTGCTTCATAAAAAGATTTTAAAAAGCTAGAAGTTGTTGTTTTGATGGCATGTTGTTCAATATGTTGTGTACCAGATTCATCAATAATATCCCAAATGTGTTTTTTGTTTCTAGACGAGCTGGAAAAACGATGAAAGAATTTATTGTTGAGATCTCCGCATATGATCCAATTTTCTCTACTACGTTGCCACCAAAGAGCTTCATCAACCAGAAGAATCTTTTTTTTTTCAAATTCAAGTTGTTTTGTTAGATAGTGCTTTTCCCCTGCGAGCTCATCCAGTGGATCGGTCTGCTGTAATTCATTGAGTTTTAGCTCTATCTAAGATGAATTAAGTAGCATGTGTCTTCTATGCTTCCTCGCCCAACTTTTTATACAGATTTTGAGATGTCTCAATTTCCAAATAATTCGCTGTTGTATACCCAATTCTTGCTGGAATATAGGGTCTTTCTAGACAGAGTTAACAATGGCAGAAAATTCATTTTCATGTAGTCAGCAGGAATTCAATTTGAAAGGGTAAGAGATGCGCACCATTGGTTTCCCGAACTGTAAAATGATTGGGGTGTGGTCAAAGAGAAAAGGTGTGTTCACCCAAGATCTAATCTTGCCGTTAGCTGTGGCAAGACTTTCAGAGAGATAGAAGCGATCCAGCCTTTTCACTATATAATCCGATCCCACTCTGCCATTGTGCCNTCAAGGCATCTGGGGGGAGGTCAACCAGTTGATGCATTTGAAAGAGCGAGATGAAATAAGTTTTCAAAGGATCTTGGTTGGCAAAGGCTCCCCATATTTCGCTAGAGCTTGTGGTAAAGTTCAAATCTCCAACAATGATAAGGTTCAGGAGATCAAGCAATCCTCGGGACTCCACTCTATCCCAAAATAGTTTTATGTTTTGACAGGGTCCATAAGCATTGAGTAAACTAATCTGAAGATTGTTCCAAAGGAAGGTTCCAGTAAGCAGTATGCCCCCATAGCTCAAGTAGGGGTGTAAATCAAATTTTGAAGGGTCCCAAGAGGCAGCTAAACCCCCAAAATTTCCCAACGAGTTTACCGAGCAAGTATGCTAGTCTGGTTTGAAATTATTTAAGGAGGATTTGGCTTTTTGTCCATCAACCAATGTTTCCTGAATGAAAATAATGTCCGGAGAAGTCAGAAGGAGCAGTCTTCTGAAGGCAGAGGATTTTAAGGGGCCCCCACCCCTCTAATGTTGAGGGAGAGCAATATCATTATTTATTTCTCGCGAGGGATTTCATGCCTCTAAGCGCCCCAATGTCAGTTTGTTGTTGGTTGTGGAGCTTGATTATCTTCCTGATTCAAAGGTCTTTTAATTTCAGCCGTGTTTATACCCCATGAAGTATTTACACCCCAGAAGTATGTACACTCTTCCACGCGGGGGAGTGCAGAGGGGAGGCACCCCCTCTGCGAGGTCCGGGGGGGATATCCCCTCGGCTGGGGGGTCTGGGGGCAAGTGAGCCCCCAGAGAGGGTTCGGGGGCGAAGTCCCCGAAGGAAAAATTGCCTTGTAAATGTATATTGTAATTTCATTGTAAATTTGGACCGTTCATTATAAGGTCGCAGATCTAACAATAGAGATTATGTTAGGGTTTTTTGCCCTAGAAGGCAACCCTCTTTTATGAGGGAAATGTATTGTGGCTATGGTTGATGGCGAATATTGTATTCTGAGATAGGAGATTGTGAGAGAAAGAAGAGGAAGTTACAACGGGTTTGATGTAGGTTGTATCCCTTCATATGCTGGATAATAATAAAGGAAGGACCTGACAATTTCTCTGGTGGACGTAGCCCACACTGGGTGAACCACGTAAATTTGTGTCTCTATTGTATTGTGTATCTTTTGTGTTTTGTTTCCACATTTGTTTTCTTTTATTGCTCCATGGTACTGTTTTTCTAACAACTGGTATCAGAGTGAAAGGTAACTCGCAGGAAAAGAGGGTTCCTGGTTCGAGTGGGAGCAATGTCGGAAGATGGAAAGTTTAGGGTCGAGAAATTTAACGGCCAAAACTACCTGTTATGGAAGATGCAGATGAAAGGCTATTTATATTAGAATGATCTATTCCTACCATTGGGCGGAATAACAAAGAAGCTGGCGGCTACAAAGGAGGAAGAATGGGAGATTCTTGACAGAAAATCTCTAGGAATGATACGGCTGAGCCTGGCAGCATCGGTGGCTTTCAATATTTCCAAAGAAAAGACAACGAAGGGTTTGATGGATGCATTGGCCAAATTTGTACGAAAAACCCTCAGCGTCCAATAAGGTATTTCTAATGAAGAGATTATTTAATATGAAGATGTCGAAAGGTGGGTCTGTTGCAGATCATTTAAATGAATTTAATACGATTACTAATCAACTAAGTTCTGTAAAAGTGGACTTTGATGATGAGGTCAGGGCTCTTCTAATCTTGTGCTCATTGCTAGAAAGCTGGAATGGATTGGTCATGGCTGTAAGTAACTTTGTCTCTGGTTCAAATACTTTAAAATTTGATGATGTTGTTGGTGTTATCCTTAGTGAGGAAATGCGACGGAAAATCACAGGTGAGACAT
>JASDQU011403373.1:12159-28406 GCA_032191745.1 Picea mariana
CTGGAGGGGCTATCCCCCCGGCTGGGGGGTTTGGGGGCAAGCTGGCCCCCAGCGGGGGTTCTGGGGCGAAGCCCCCGAAGGAAAAATTGCCTTGTAAATGTATATTGTAATTTCATTGTAAATCTGGACCGTTCATTATAAGGTCGCAGATCTAACGATAGAGATTATGTTAGGGTTTTTTTGCCTAGAAGGAAACCCTCTTTTATGAGGGAAATGTATTGCGGCTATGGTTGATGGCGAATATTGTATTCTGAGATAGGAGACTCTGAGAGAAAGAAGAGGAAGTTACAGCGGGTTTGATGTAGGTTGTATCCCTTCATATGCTGGATAATAATAAAGGAAGGACCTAGCAATTTCTTTGGTGGACGTAGCCCACACTGGTTGAACCACGTAAATCTTTGTTTCTATTGTATTGTGTATCTTTTGTGTTTTGTTTCCGCATTTGTTTTATTTTATTGCTCCACGGTGCTATTTTTCTAACATTTGTTGTGTTTGTGTAGCTGATGAATATAAAGTAGAGTGTGAGGACCCCTCTTTGCGATGAGCACTTCTAGTTTTGATGGGTGAGTGTTCGTAGGCGATCCCTCCTTACCATGTATTAGCTTTACCCTAGTCCAGACCTGTGTTACTTCTGTGTCCCAGATTCCCTTCCTCAAATATTGGCAAATGTATCGACTTCCCCAGGTAAATTGGTAGGGGGGAAGGAGAATGCAGTCCAAGGATGATTTTAGGGGATAAATTCCACTCATAGGCTAATTTTCCATGGTTTTTCCAAAAATGAGATTCGCTCAAGGGATCTAGTTGTGTAAGAGTCTAAGCTCAAGGGATCCAGTTGTGTAAGAGTAAATAGATCGGGGGAAAGGACATGCAGGGTAGAGGCTCATGGTTGAGAAGAGGTCAATGGCTCAGAAGCAAATAGAGTCTAGGAGGGGTTTACGAGTGAGGGAAGAGCCTCAGGTGCAATACTCCGAAGTGTACAGTCTAGAGTAGAAATGTGGGAAGGAGTGTTAAATTGTGGGGGAGTGGGCACATCCGGAAAGGAAGTGGAAAGATGCAAGGAGGGAAAGGTTGGTATAATGGAAGAAAGAGCTGTGTCTGGTCGAGAAGGGGAAGTAAATAAGACCGCTGGAAAGGAAGAATCTTGTGGTAGTGCAGAGGTCGAAAGTTCAGGAGTATAGAGAGTCGAGGAGGTGTTTACATGTATGTAATGTGCCTTTGATGCAGAACGCTGATGTGAAGTGTGGGGAGGATTGTAAATCTGTTGTGAGGTAGGCACTTCCAGAAAGAAAGATGAGGGAGGCAAGGAGGGAGTATATGGTAAAAGGGAAGAAGGAGCTGTGTCTGGCTGAGGAAGGGAAGTAACTGGGATCTCTGGAAAGGCAGAGTCTAAAAAATTTAATTCCCAGGTTGTAAGTGAGTGGAAAAGAGAGGGACAGATTGACTTGAGCTTACTAGTAATCGTTTCATATGTTGCTGAATCTTCAGAGTCTGGTAGGTCAGGATAAGTAGGAGTGTTATTCACCAAGGGAGAGTCCATCCTGGTAGTGTGTTTGAGCATAGAGTCGTCAGATTGTTCCTCATCCATGCAACTCGAGCAGACATTCCTTAGGTGTCCCGTTTTTCTACAGAGAGTGCATCTGAAGGGGATGCCTAGGTAGTCCAAGATTTGTCGAAAGAGTTTGCCTCTCCAGTCAATGTCTATACATTCAAGTAATCCAACATGAATGTCTATCTCAACCATAACTCTAACGACCTTCTTGTCCGAGCTTGTGAGCAAAAGATGGTCCACAAAGATGTAATGACCAAGGGAGTTTCCAATATCTTCAAGAGCTTTCAGGTTCTAGAGATGAAGAGGCAGACCAGGTGGAAGGAACCAAATATGTCTCAAGCGAAAGTAGTCTTGCTTGGGGTCAAAAATGATCCGCTAACGTTTAAGCATGTGACTACCACCGCCCAAAGTCCAGAGCCGCTAAAAATGGATGTAGAGTCCTCAGGTGTTTTGAACTTGAAACAGAGCCAACCTTGTGTCAGGTATGTGATCTCAGGAACATAGCTCAAGATGGGTCTCTAGGTTGTCTGCATCCAGTTCGTTAGCTCTGTATGAAAGAGGTGTTTATAAGTGATTCTGTCCACTAAAGCACAAAGGCTTAAGGAGACTGAATATTCAAGACCAATATCATCACCCAAGACCATTTTTTTCTTGTTTTTTTTGGAGCACCAAGGTTTGGGTTGCGGTTTGTGTCTGCCACTAGGGGAAGCACCAGTAGATAGTTTGCGTTGTAGTGATCCTACAAGTCTCAAGTGGGTCTTATGCGATTTTTCCCCATAAAAAAAAGTTGTAACAGTTGGAACTGACGATGTGGGGCATGTTGAGGAATGTGGCTGAGTGTAGGTTGAAGTGTGAGTCTGGCAGAGGGGGGGAACCGAATCTGTTATAAAATAAGGGTGCTCAAGCTGTGTTGGAAGTAGAGGAGGATAAAGGGTTGGGACCAGGGTGGGCGTCTGAAGGAGAGAAGGAGAGTGAGGTTGGTGAGAATACCTAGACCGATGGGAGGAGGTATGAGCAAGCTTGGCAAGTTCATCCATGGAAGTGAAGAGACCCTCATTGTTCCAGAGGGCCTCATCAACTGCACTGACATCCCCCTCCATCAGTGAGAGTCTCAAGATAGAGTAGTTCTCTTCTTTTCGTATCGATGGTAGTGGCAGGGTAGTGAAGTATAGGCCAGAATAGTCATGTTAGTAGGCAGAAGCAACCAACTATGGAACAATGCAAGCAGTGTGGGTAGTTGTATCTGGTATAAGGCAGAGGGAGAGGGGTTTTTAGACTGGTAGGGCCATGGGTTCGATCATGGTTTGGTCAAAGGTTTGTCACCACCAAGGGATGCAAAGAACCTACAACTGTCAAGGAGACCATGAACGCCATGGTTTGGTCTGTCTCCCAATAATACTTTTAAGATGTTAAATGTATAATAAGAATTGGGCACTGTATAGTACTGCTTTCTTCTCCTATTTTATTCTCTTCATGCCGCAAATTAAACTCGTGACCTCTCTTTCGATGGACACATTGACAACCAAGAGACTAGCGAGGAACAATATTATGTTGCTAGGGATTAGTATTTTTGTGTTTTGTATTTTGTTTATTTAGAAAATTAAAAAGTTTTTGATTTAAAGTTGAATCATGTTTTTTATTTTTTTTCTTTTCAAAGTTCGACTTTTTTTTAATGTACATTTTGTTTAGTAGATGGTTTTGTGTAAGTGAGTAGTTTAATATGCTTAATGTTAAGAGAAAACTTTAACACTTCTGGTGAAATAAATGCCCCTTCAAGGTCTCAAATAAAATGATTTTTTAAGTGTTGTAAGTTAACTACATTTTGTTGTATTATTCTTATTCTAGTGTGTATGCAAGTGTTTATGTGTGTGGGTTAAAATTATTTAGCTGCTTTTTATTAGGATATTCTAGGAAAGAGGGGGGATCCACAAGGTCATTCTAGTGTGTATGTAAGTGTTTATGTGTGTGTGGGCTAGAATTATTGAGCTGCTTTTCATTAGGATATTCTAGGAAAGAGGGGGGATTCACGAGGTTTTGCATGGACTAATATTTTTTTATTTGTCTATTGGGTTATGGTCTGGAAACAACCTAGAGAAGTTGTTGTGATGATGATTGAGGTTTAAATATTGGAGGGCTTGGAAGGCATGGTCCTCCTCTACATGGGATTTATCGGTTGCGTCTTAGCCACATTTTTGGGGGCTTGTGCTTTTTAGATGTTGTCTTAGTGCCTTCTTAATCCTTGTTTCAATTATTGATGTAAATCACATGCAATGATTAGTTACAATTCTCCCTAAACAAAGGGGTCGTTATGTAGGATTAGTACCATCAATCTCATCTTCACTAATAAAAATGCTTGAACATGAGGTCATAGTATTCAGGTTCCTCATCTTCACTAATAAAAGTGTTTGAGGATGGGGTCATATTATTCCAAATTTTTTAGTCCAATGGGTTGTTTCAACCCCACTTCTTCACCCCTATGATCATCACAAAAATTTCATCCCAATGAAGGTTAACCCCTTCAATATCCTAATAACATAATAGAAAACACATTCTACACTCTCAAAGGACTAAGCACCATATTTACAACTACTCAACAATAAACATAATATCTACTACTAATCCAAAATGAACCACTTTATAATTCATCTATTTTTTGTGCTTTTTGAGTGGAAAAATTAGAGCTTTTGACTTGTAGGGCCCATTTTAGGAGCATGCCATATTTTGGTGATTTGGGGTCCTAAAATTTTTGGATCTCATTTAGAGCATTAAACGATTGTTTTTTGGGTCAAAACATTGCAGATAGTGTCCCTAGCCCTTTGATGCCATTCTACACATCGAGATGTTTCCAATGACATAAATATCACCTCAATCGAAGTTCGTATGAGGAAGTTATGCCTCATGTAAATTGATATATGTTTCTTACCACCATGGTATCGAGTGGATGCCACATCATCTCCCATTACTCACACATGTGGAGCTAGTCACCTTTGGACTTTCAAGAAGATTCTAGAGGGTTCAAAACCTTAAACCTAATCGATAGTTAAAACATG
This sequence comes from Picea mariana, assembly GCA_032191745.1. NCBI lineage: Eukaryota > Viridiplantae > Streptophyta > Pinopsida > Pinales > Pinaceae > Picea > Picea mariana. The sequence goes on from JASDQU011403373.1 coordinate 16,759, forward strand.
CAAAAACCCTAACCCTATCCCTAGACAACTATTAGGACATGTTAGATATTGGATTGTTAGGAAAGGAAGGGATTTCATTCTTGTTGTATTGATTTATTATTTCATAGTTGCACAAAGAAAAGGAATGAGATATTGTGAGTAGAACAAAGGAAGTAGAAGACCCTATAACAACCATATAGGCCACAATGTTTATGGAAAATCCATATTGAGTTCATCTTTCATTGTGTTTGAATTTCATATCTAAGCTTCTTGGGGTATATCTTGTGTTCATTGTGTGGATGGTGTGGTGTTTAACGTTTTAGCTCCTTCTTATTGCATTCTCAATTTATTTCAGTAATTGGAGTGATATGATACTAATATCAAGTTATAATAATGAGTAAACATTTCATAATAGACATATCTTGTGTAAACTAGTGAGATATGTTGCAATGACTATTCTAGTGTAATACATGTGGCAGTTTATAGATCATATTGGTATTATAGAAATTTTCTTTGTGGTTTTATGGGAAACTGTAGGATCAAGAGATTGACTTACAGAAAGAAATCTTAAATCTTATCCATGGTGGATGAGTACAATAACAATCCAAGGGATGACTTAGAGGAGATATTTTCAAAGCTATAAGCACAAGTATTTGACATATCTTGCAACATGGTGATCATCATGGCAATTATATAGAACAAGTTCAGACCTTTAAGGGAGTTTGGTAGATCTAATTCATAAGTTATCTTTGATGGGAAATTTAGAGACAAAGAAGAATTGAAAAAAGAGGTATAGAAAGATAGACCAAGTTCCAACATCACCTCTTCTCGGTCTCTATTCAATCTGTAAGTGAAAGTGGACGCCAAACCCTATCAAGGTGAGACTAATGTTGTTAAGTAGAATCAATGGTTGTAACAATTATAAATCCATTTCAATATTCATAACATACGAGAAGAGAAAAATATATATTTTTCTCAATTGAAGTTAGAGAGTCAAGCTCGAACTTGGTGGGAAAGGCACAAGAAGACACTTAGGCTAGAGGGTTATGCCCTGATAACTAAGTGGTAGTTGTTTAAAACCATCTTTAAATCTCAATTTTTCCCTATTGGGTATAAAGAGGACCAATGGATTCATGAGTATTACTTATGGAAAAAGAAAGGGAAAACTGTGCAAGAGTACACCATTAAGTTCAAAAACCAAGACATTATGTTGGGAATATCTCTGAAGAACTATGATGTACTCCTTAAGTATATGGATGGTCTCCATAGTGATTTAAGGAGGCAAGTGATTCTCTTTTAACCTAGGACCATTGATGAGGCTTGTGTGCAAGCACAATGTTTGAAGAAGGAAAAGAAGAAAGGACAACCAAATGGTTCCAAGCAGACATGCCATTGAGGCACTTCCATAGAGGGAAAGGAGATGTGGAAATGAAAGGATAAGAAAACAACAACCACTGCACATTAGTGCAAGGATCCCAACAACCACTATAACCATTGTAATATTGACAATCATATCAAAGATAAGTGTTGGTAGCTACATACAAAGTTAAAACCAGAGAACCATAAGAAGGAGGGCCCCAAGAGGAAGAACATGCTAGTTGTGGATTCAAGCAACTAGGTAGAAAGTAGCTCAAATGTAGACAAAAATATTATTTGCACTACAATGTAGAAGGAGGTGAACTTGAATAACCTTCACCCCAAGGAAGAGAAGAAGATGACTAAACTATTTGATGTCAATATCCAAGTCAAGAAGACAATGGTGGATGCTCTATTTGATTCTAATTCACATGCCAATAACATAGTAGAAGATTTGGTAAGTAAGATTGGATTGAAATTTTATGATCATCCTCACTCATACCCATTGGGATGGGTAGATAAAGATGAATAGGTTAGGGTCACTAGGTAGTGTACATTGTACAATCAAATTTTCTATAAGTGCAAACTACATTGATGAAGTGGAGGTTGATGTAATACCACTTGATGTGCATGGTGTAGTATTTGGAAGCCCCTACATGTACATAATGGATGCAATCTTCATGAGGAGATCAAACCAATATCATTTGATCAAGGATGGTAATCCCTTCATCATCAATACACACAAGGGTAAATCCAAGATCTCTTTGGTAAGTGCTAATCAAACCAAGAAACTAATTAGCTCAAGTAGGATGTTTGTGTTGTTTTTCTTATGACAAAATTAACAAGGAGATGAATCAGTAAAGGTAAAGGCATCTCTAGAGGGATGTACTAAAGGGGAAAAAAAGAATTGGAGGAATTTTTGTAGGCATATAGAGAAGTGTTTCAAGGGCCTAAAGGGCTACCACCTAAGTGGGAAGTGGAGCACGATGTAGTTTTTTCCTAACTCTCCATTGCAAAACATAGGATTGTATAGATGTTCTATCTTGGAAGTGAATGAAGTGAATACATATTTTCACCAACTATTGTAGTGGGAAGTAATTTGATTAAGTACCTCACCTTGTGGGTCACTTATCATCATAATGCCCAAGAAGGATGGGACTTGGATAATGTGTATTGACTACAAGTTTTGAATATCGTCGGTCTCAAGAATCAATACCCTATGTGCATGCTCAATGACAACATTTCAAGTTCTTCACCAAGCTAGATCTCACATCGAGATACAACCAAGTACAAATACAAGAAGAAGAAACCTAGAAGACTACCTTCAAGATAAGGCAAGGTTTATGTTGTAACCCTTGAGATGTTTCTGTCTAGGAAACTATGCCAAGGCATCCATTTCAATTAATTTATTTTAACTTTGAAATTTTTGTTCTAGGACAGAGTATTTGTATTGTTTTACCTTAAGAAATAAATTTGAATTCCAATTAATCAATATCATAACTTGAAAGGAAAGATTTCAATGTTTTAGACAACTTTAGATTTTGATGATTTAAAAGAAGAATTTAATAAATAAAACTAAAAGTTTAACAATGTATTCAATCTGAATAAATATTATTTAAATTTCAATTGAGGAAAATATAAACATTTGAATCTAATTTAAAATAATATTAAATGAACAGTAATGAACACTTCATCAATAATCATAAGGCATAAAAATAGGACACACAAGTATGACTTATACTTATAGTACAGTTGTGGAAATTTGTGTATTTTATAATTCCTTGGAAGTTGTAGCAGCGGTTATCGTACCAAATTGTTACATCTGAAATATTAGATACATATTGAAGACGAAATTTTATGAAATACCAAAGACACATAATAACATAGGAAACATAAACTAAAACATTGAAAACTAGAATCACTCAAGTTCTGTAAAAAGTAGGACTTTATTAGAAATTTTTGGTCTTTTCTCAGGAAAGAGCCAACCCTTTTTACATTGAAACTCCTTGCCTTTATACAAAAATGAGTATAAATACATATGGTTATCGAGAACTATTAATTAGCCTAAAAAATAACAACAACCAGTCTCTTTTTACAAAGAAAGCAATGATTACACTCGAACTTGATATTTCCAAGAATATGTCTTGATTTCTCTCCAACCATTTTGATGACTCATTCAGTTAGTAACGGAATTAGAAGTTTCCAATTTTCACTGGATGGATAGTTAAAGGTCTTCATTTGTCTGTACACAATGCCCAATTTAGTATAATTCTCATATGTAAGAGGACTTGAGAAAAGATTTTTAATTTTCCAGAGTAAATAAAAATCATCTATGAGTAAGGCCACAATAGTTTTCCCTCTCAAAGTGTCAGCCATCCCTTGAGAGTTGTCTTCATTTTCTCTTATTGTGAATACAATTTTCCTGTAACTTTCAAATGATAGAAGCTTCCCTTTATCATCCCATGCTTAAGGTAGTCCCATTTTAACCAAAATTTCAAACTTGTTGGTGAATGATTCAATGTTTCTTTTTACCATTAAACATTTATTTTGAGCTTGATGTATCAAATTTCTCTTTGTGAAAATCTTCTCAGTCTCCATCACCATTGTAGTTGTCATTTACACCTTTACTCTTCAATACTTCTATGGAATTATAATTTAGGAATTTGATAATTTTTTTAGCAACCTGAGGCCTGATTCTTAACTCTTGGAATGCTTTCTTATAGTTTGATCTGCTTCATCTGTTAAAATGATCTCTTCATCAATTATTTTGAAATAATCCCAGATTTTCCCAACTTTAGTAATGATTTCATCCCAAATAAGGTGTTTAGCTCCTATCGGATATGGTTTTCCAGATAATTTATTCTGCATTTGTTCTATATCTTTTAACAACTTTGACTTCAACTTTTGATATTCTTCAACAATTTTATCTTTGTCCTTGATTTCTTTATTTTGTGTTGATATTGTTTTATTTAGTTTTTCAATTTCAACTCCTTTTAGGTTTAGGTCTGCCGATGCTCTTGCTAATCCATCTGTTTGGACCATTGACTCTGTTACCCGTGATGAATATGATCCTTTATTTAGGATTTCAATATGTTTCTCATACATTTCCATCTTGTCTCCCATCTATACCATTTGTCTTAGGAGATGATCCTTTTCCTTTTGAATTTTCTGTAACTCTCGAGTTTGAACATGATCAATTCCTGGGATGTTGAGCCTTTTATTCAATGCCCGTATTTTGTTGTCATTATTTTCATCAAATCTTGCACATATGTTGCATCTTGTGGATTTTCTCTAAGATCCATTACTCACTGTTCCAATTCCTCCACTCTCATATGTTTAGTTATATTAGCTATTTTCTTATTTTTGAGTTGATTTCTGATCTTTTCATTTATGGTTTGGAGCTTTTTAATTCCAAGAGTGGCTATCATCACATCCATGTTTAATATCTCTCCAGTCTGTTTATGTAAGTCCATTTTATCTAGTGGATGAATGTTAGGGACCTAACCCCTCACGTAGGTAGAATAATATATTCCGATGTAATAAAGGTCAATATTAATAAGGCCTAGCAATAAGAAAGAATAAGACGAATGTAAGAAGATCTAATAGAAACTTCCGCTTCTATAAGGATCTTCCTCTAGATGGTTTTTTTGATAGACATATTTAATATAAATAGGAGTCTAGGGTATGAGAACCGTTGTCTTGGATATTATTGTAATAGAGCTCTTCTCGACTCGAGGTTTCCCCCTCGAAGAGGCAAGTGAACATTGCTCTTAGTAATCGAAGTGTTATTTATGGTGTTATTATGTTATCATTTCAGTATTATTGTGGTGTTGTTATGGTTATATTGTTGTTCATCTGCCATTTCTAGCATTTTATTTCTGTTCTGCATACTTTTTATATCTGGAATATTACAAGTGGTATCAGAGCACTTTCCTCGGCAAAAAATTGTGGGTAATTTTTTTTTCAGGGTAGAGACGTATTCCGATATCTTTAAGCTACAGAGATATGTCGTTACGCGCATAAACCCGCGGTTGAGGGATTCATACATGCAGGAAATAAAAGTGGTACTTAAGAGCACATATGTTGGCCACCCTTGTAACCCCTGTTGGTACCCCTTCTAGTGGTAGCGCATCAGACAACACCTGTATACAGATCATCCTAGATTTCCTGAAGCCCTCTTTAGATAAACCGATCGGCTGCCTGACTACTATAGTGTCACGAAGAACAACACTCGGGAAGATACTCTCTAGTAACTGGGTAGTCGGGTGGTAAGGCTAAGGGCGCGGTTTAGCCTCCTTAGTTGGTGCCCTGAGATATTGGGCCGAGTACTACTATTGGACCCTGCACGTATGTTAGAGAGCTATAGCACAGGACAAACCCTCGTCTGTAGAACCCTTGAATACCTAACCTTCGGGGAGAGAAACAAAAAATAAAACAGACAGGATCTATTTCCGCGCAACTATGTTCGAGTTGCCAAATCACTACACATTTCTTCTCGGTTAAGCATTTGGGCATTTCATCACTGTAGTATTATTCAGACCAGAGTATAACTCTGCAGGTGTACAAAAAAAAAGGTCTGGAATTTTTTTCACCATTATTTGAGACCTATTCCATTAGATTGATCTCTTCGCCCTTATCACATTCATTCCCATCATTTTTCAGCAAAATTTTTTACCCGACCCGCCCCTCTTTGGTTCCCTCGTCATCATGGCCCATACCCGTAGCCAAGACTTGGAAGCACACTTCAATACCTTGCAATCTAATTTCACAGAGACCCAACAAGAAGTGAGACAACTCAGTGCCAATATTTCCACCATCAATAAAAACATGCATTCCTCCATCACCACCTCAATCGTAGAACTCAAAGAAGACCTCAAACAAGACATGACTACCCAACTTGAATCTGTTGCTTTGATGATCTACACCAAGATGCATATCCCTGCAGATCCCCCTTTATCTGAACCACCTTTTCATACTGAAGCTCTCATTCCCATAATTTTCAGCCCCATCACTTTCAGCATGACCTACGCCTTCCGCGGGTGGATGTGACCAAATTTGATTCCTCAGATCCCATTGGTTGGGCAACTCAAATGGAACATTATTTCTCTTTGTACAACATTACATATGACTTGGCCAAACTCCAGTATGGTGTTCTCCATCTAGATCAAGAACATTGGCAATGGTGACAATGGAGAAAAAACTATCCGTCAAGGGTATGTTGCTTGGACACACTTTGTGGCAGAGCTTTATGAATGCTTTGACACTGACACCAACCATTTAGGCTGTTTGACAAAGTTGAAACAATCTGGCATAATGGAAGACTTTATAGCTGCTTTTGAGTGACTGGCTTTTCGTACAAAGGGCATGTCTAATGTTTTTTTCCGAGAATGTTTTATCAGTGGCCTCAAGGATGAGATTTGTGCCCATGTCCTCATGGCTCGGCCTTAGAGTTGGGTGGAGGCTACTAAACGAGCTAAGGAATCACAACAGGTTGTCTCTTCTCAAAACCGAAAACCCTCCTTTATTCCTCGCACTAAACTAATAAATCCCACTCCTCCTTCTGCTCCACTAAAGATCCAAAAATTGACCAGGGCTGAAATGGTTGAACGCCAACTCAAAGGCCTTTGTTATAGTTGTGATGACAAATATTTTCCGGGACACAAATGTAAGGAACAAAAGATTTTTATGGCCATCTCGAAGGATGTTTCGGAAGAGGATGTTGAAGCTCCCCTTGTGTCCGAGTCACCTGAACCCACCAACATTACCCCTCTCTTAGACCCTCCTGAAGTAGAACCAATCATTTCCCTAAATGCTCTCACGGGCTTCTCTGCTCCCCAAACCCTCAAACTAATTGGCTACATCAATCATAGGAAGGTCATCATTCTTTTTGATAGTGGCAACACCCATAATTTTATTCATTGCCGCATTGCCCAAGAAACTAATTGTTATATCCGTGCAGTCAATAATTTCCATATCATGATTGCCAATGGCGGGTCCATGAAATATGGAGGGCGTTGTGAAAATGTGCGTCTCCAAATTAGTGACTACCACCTGAAATCTCATATGTTTGCTATCGACATGGGTGGTTGTGACATTGTGTTGGGTGCAGAATGGCTAAGGACATTGGGTCCCACTCTCATGGATTTTAAGGAATTAACCATGCAATTCAACTAGGAGAGCCAGAAATATAAGTTTCAAGGCATCACCACCGGTTCCCCTGAGATCATTAGTTCCCATCGTATGGAAAAGCTGCTCAAAAAAGGTCATTCGGGCATTATTTCCCAACTCCATGCCATACAAGCAACTAAGACACCCTCTATGCCGCAGTACCTCAAATCCATCCTCTCTAAACATCAAGTGGTTTTTTCCACCCCCCAGGGACTCCCTCCTTCCCGTGGTGTTCATGATCATTCCATTCCCCTTGTCCCAAAAAGCCTTCCTCCCAATATCCGTCCCTATCGTCACCCCTTTTCCCAAAAAATTGAAATTGAGAAAATGGTTCAGGAACTGCTTAACGCAGGTGTTATCTGCCCTAGTAGGATCCCATACTCTTCTCCTATGGTCATGGCCATGAATAAAGAAGGCTCTTGGCTCATGTGTCCTGATTTTTGCGCCCTCAATAAACTCACCATTAAAGACAAATTTCCCATTCTTGTCATTGATGACCTCTTGGATGAATTGAGTGGCGCCCAATTCTTTACTAAACATTATCTTCGTTTTGGCTACCACCAAATCCGTATGAAAGAGGCAAACATTCCTAAGACTTCCTTTAGAACCCATGAGGGCCACTATGAGTTTTTGGTCATGCCCTTTGGTTTATGTAATGCTCCCTCCACTTTCCAAAGCTCCATGAATCATGTCTTTCATCCTTTTCTCTGTCATTTTGTTTTAGTTTTCTTTGATGATATCCTCATCTATAGCAAAACCTGGATAGACCATCTTTCTCATGTGGATCGAGTTCTCCATCTACTCTCTCATCACCAACTTTTCCTGAAACAATCTAAATGTGATTTTGGCGCCTCAGAAGTTGAGTACTTGGGTCATCTTGTTGGAAAGCACGATGTCAGGGTGGATCCTAAAAATATTGAAGCTATGCAAGATTGTCCTCACCCAAAGACTCTCAAAAGCTTGAGTGGATTTCTGGGCTTAACAGGTTATTATCGCAAGTTTATTAAGAATTATGGAAAGATTGTGGCCCCTCTCACTGCACTCCTTAAAAAGAATTCTTTCACCTGGACTCCAGCAGCTACTCAAGATTTTCAAACCTTGAACATGGCCATGTGTACCACTCTAGTCCTGACACTTCCTGATTTCACAAATACCTTTGTCCTGGAATGTGATGCTTCAAGGAAAGGAATTGGCGTTGTCCGTATGCAAGAGGGTCAGCCTTTGGCCTTTACCAGTAGACAACTATCTGAAAGAAATTTGGGCAAATCAATATATGAAAAGGAAATGTTGGCTATTCTACATGCCGTTGATCTTTGGCGCCCTTATATATTGGGGCAACGCTTCCAAATTAAGACAGATAATCCAAGCCTCAAGTATTTTCTGAAACAATGCATTTCCTCCCCAGAGCAACAAAAATGGGTGACTGAGCTCTTTGGATATGATTATGAGATCATTTACAATAAAGGAAAAGACAATGTGGTTGCGGATGCACTTTCCCAAAAATATGAATATGAAGGGTCCCTTTTTTCTCTCTCCTTCATTGTACCAGATTGGCTCCAAGTCGTTCGCCAGGAATGGATACACGATCCCAAAAGTTCGCATTTGATACAACACTTGCAGTCCAATTCTCCAATTTCCCCAGGGTACTCTTGGCTCCATGATGAGATTCTATACAAAGGCCGTTTGTATTTAAGTAAACAGTCAAAAATTAAATCCACGGTACTTTCTGAGCTTCATGCTACACTCACAACTGGGCATTCGAGGTTTACCAAAACCTATGATAGGGTCAAACGTTCTTTTTTCTGGGATGGTATGAAACAGGACGTTCGTAATTTTGTGGCTGAATGTGATGTGTGCCAAAACAAAAAGGGTGAAACAGTCAAATCTCCTGGCACACTACAACCGCTTCCGATTCCACCTGCCATTTGGTGGGATATCTCTATGGATTTTATTGTAGGCTTACCTAAATTGGGAAATAAATCAATCATCATTGTAACACCCTGTTTCCCCCAGCTTGTAAATATAACTGGACTGGCCAAGAACTATGGCAAACTCATAAATGTGAATATGTGATGTAAACAGACCTTGAGGAAAAGGTCAATGAATGTGAATAACATTTTGAATTTATTGCAGGACTGCTGAGAGGGGATGTGCAGAAAAAGAGACCACGATGGCGGTGGAAGGCACCTGAAAAGGTGGCGTTAACTTCCACCGAGAATTAATTACCGTATTTGGACTCCACTAGCCCAAAGAACCAAAAGTGGCTCGCTGGCCCCGAATTAAATGTCCCATCAGCTGGTAGGTTGATGGCTTAATGAGGGATGGGGAGGTGAACCGCCTATCCGTAGAGCCATCATGACTGACCAGCGCGAGGATAATCGTGCCACATACAACCTCGCAAGAGGATAAGGCGTGGGATAGAAGAGATTGGGGCAGACGCGAGGGGAAAACTCTGGCATTATGCAGAGTGAGTGATAGCAGAGAGGAAGGATTGCAACCTTTGCTCCTGGTCACTGGCAGACAGAGACGCAGTCTCATAGCATCGTGGTCTCAGCTCGGGGGTGGCTAGTGGTAAATCCGCTGGGAGTCGCTAAGCCTACGGTTGGGTGGAAACGAGTACCCCTCTCAGCAGTTGCTTAACCCCTGGTGTTATTTCTGATAAGTGTTTTGCCTTTGGCATCTTAAAATATATGTATATGTTCATTCTGATGATTATGCCCATAAATTGTGAAACTGTGAATGATTTCATTATAAGAATGTCGGCATGGTATTTTGAATTGTACTAGTAGTTGTATATTTGTATAGAAGGACTATATATGGATTATGTCCTCATGAATTGTTATTTACATGTGTACTGATCTAACTCAGACTTCACGTCTGGTTCTTAGGAGGACGACCTCCTTACCTACCTCAGGTAGTATCCCGAGTGAATCTTCCCATAGAGATACCCTCCTTGAAAAGCCCATCAAGAACCGGGAAGGCGGTTGTGAAGGCGTAAGGCCTTAGTAACCCCGCATAAGGAGGAACAATCCTCTTGAAAACCGAGATGATAGCATAAGGATGAAGTGACGAATCGACAGATGAGATCCCATCGGGAGATCTGTGGTCACTCACGACCGTCATATCGGAGGAAGGAGCAGGAAAGTTAAGTACCTTAACCTTATAGGTATTAATCAACGGATGAGATTTCGTCGAGGAATCTGCGGTCACCCACGACCGTTAGATTAGTAGGAGAAAGTATGGCGTTAAATGCCTTACCACTTGGTTTTCCTGTGTCTTCGTGGGTAGTGAAGAGTTTAGGACCGTAGATCCCCAAGGTTCATGAGAGTATCTGGACCGTGGATCTTTTCCACGCCCAGGGAGTCGTGGAAGGATGCATGGGTAAAAATCATTACGAGCCGTCAGATCTCGGCTGAAAAACCTGACAGCCGTAGGATCTATCAAGTGATACCCGAGGGTTAAAAACTCCAGTGAATCGGGATTTTCCATGGTGGAAACCCCAGAGTAGATCTGAGCTGTCCGACTAACGGAGGCCACGTGTCAATAGATCACCCGTTTCGGGAAATCGGGAATCGCGGAATCGAGATTCCTATTGACAAGAGTTCGGGATTTTCCATGGTGGAAACCCCTGAGTATATTTGAGCCGTCCGATTGTCGGAGGCCACGCATCGTGAGATCTCCCATTTCGGGAAATCGGGAGTCCTGTTGACAAGAGAATCGAGACTTTCCTGGGTGGAAACCCCGGCGCAGTTGTGGACCGTCCAATTTAAGGAGGTCACGTGTCGAGAGATTACCCATTTCGAGAATCCGGGAGTCGGGAAATCGGGAGTCCTGTTGACAAGAGAATTGGGACTTTCCATGATGGAAACCCCGGGATAGATCTGGACCGTCCGACTTAGGGAGGCAACGTGTCGAAAGATTACTCGTATCGGGAAATCGAGAATCGGGGATTCGGGAGTTCCATTGACAAGAGGTCGGGCTTTCACCTTGATAAATCCCGACCTGTAATATGTAAATGTGAGCATGTGGTTAGAGTCCCGATGAACGGACAAGATTCCTTCGGGAAATCTCAGGGTCCGTAACGACCGTCCGATGTGAGGAAGAGATGCCAGTTTTACGCTGGAGCGCGGATGCGCATTAGGGTA
>JASDQU011403373.1:28549-46398 GCA_032191745.1 Picea mariana
GGTCCGGAATAGTGTGGCGTGTGAAGTGGGGCCCCTCCTGTCATGTTGACCATCTTGTCGCATTTCCCTCTCTGCCACCTATATTCCACTTAACCGCGCAACGGGGCCGTTTCCCATTGGCTGTTCTCTAGCCCTGTTGGAATTTGTCCTGATTGACCATTTGCTAACCCTGTAGGGATTCGTCTCTATTGGCTGGTCGCTAGCTCTGTCGGGGTTCGACAGTTGCAGAGTCAAATGACTCAACATCACTGTAGTGCTGAGGCGCGAAATATGAAAGAGGTACTGTGTTTATTCGAACGGTGATCATGACCCGCGACCACCTGGAAGAGGGGAGAGAGAAAGAGCCAGCTTGCGCTAGGCCTCCATAGGTAATTCGGGATCTTGGATTCCACAGAAATCAACGAAAAATTTGATTTAGGTTGTGGGTATGTGACATCATGGTGGTCGTTGATCGCCTTTCCAAGTATGCTCATTTCTGTGCTCTTCAACACCCATTTACAACAACCACTGTGGCTCAACTTTTCATGGATTAGGTCTTCAAGCTTCATGGCATGACACATTCTATTGTTTCTGATCGCGACCCAACTTTCACCAGCAATTTTTGGCAAGAACTGTTCAAGCTACAAGGCACCCAATTGGATCTCAACACAGCTTACCATCCTCAGACTGATGGTCAAACTGAAGTTGTCAACAAGTGTCTGGAAACATATTTGAAGTGTTTTGCATTGGAAAAGAAAAATCAGTGGGCTCAATGGTTACCAGTAGTTAAATGGTGGTACAACAATTCATACCATACAACTACCCACATGACTCCTTTTGAAGCATTATATGGACAAAATCCACCTTCAGTTCTCTCATATTTACCAGGTGTCTCGAAGGTCTAGGCAGTTGACCAAACGCTTACAGTTCGAGAGGCTATTCTCTATACCCTCAAAGAGAATTTGATCATGGCCCAAAATCGCATGAAGCAAAAAGCAGATCAAGGTCGCTCTGAACGTCAATTTGCAAAAGGGGATCAAGTGTTTCTTCAACTGCAACCTTACAAACAAAATTCCCTCAAGGCTAACCATTGTCAGAAACTGGTGCCCAAATTTTATGGTCCTTATACCGTTCTCAAGTGTGTGGGACAGGTGGCCTATCAGTTAGCTTTGCCCAGTCATTCTAAGCTACATCTTGTTTATCATGTTACCTGCTTAAAGAAGGTGATTGGAACTAAGTGCCAAACTCAAACCAACATTCCCGAGTTGGACGAAGAAGGCTCCATTTGGCAACAACCAGAAGCAGTTTTGGACTAGCGTGAGCGTGGCCTGCGTCAGCGAACCATTAAGGAAGTGTTAGTCCAGTGGAAAGATACAACCCCAACATATGCCACTTGGGAACTAACTACCATTCTGCAACAATTTCCACATCTCAAGCCTTGAGGACAAGGATGTTTTTAAGGGGGAGGACATGTTAGGGACCTAAACCCTCACGTAGGTAGAATAATATATTCCGATGTAATAAAGGTCAATATTAATAAGGCCTAGCAATAAGAAACAATAAGTCGAATGTAATAAGACCTAATAGAAGCTTCTTCTTCTAGAAGGATATTCCTCTAGATGGTTCTTTTGATAGACATATTTAGTATAAATAAGAGTCTAGGGTATGAGAAATATTGTCTTGGATATTATTGTAATAGAGCTCTGCTCGGCTGGAGGTTGACCCCTCGAAGAGGCAACTGAACATTGCTCTCAGTAATCGAAGTGCTCTTTCTGGTGCTACTCTGTTATCATTTCAGTATTATTGTGGTGTTGTTATGGTTATATTGTTGTTCATCTGCCATTTCTAGAATTTTATTTTTGTTCCACATACTTTTTATATCTGGAATATTACAATGAATTGCATTGAGATCAATGAAGATAATTGTAACCTTCTTTTGATCTTTTGTTTCCAACACTGCTATATTCAATTTTCCCTTTTCACAATCCACAACAAATAACATTCTGGTCTGAGATGTCCCTTGGTCAAATATTTTAGGAATATTGTTTTGTTTAATCTTTGCACCCATTTTTCTGGCAACCATGAACTGATGAACATGATCAATTTGTTTTGATTGATTCGTATCCAAAGATTCTTTTCCACTTTGACCCTTTGAACTTTGAGGGTTTACTGATGATGATTCTTCTACAATCACATGTTCTCTTATCCATGGCTCTGATTCTTTTTTTGATTTTTGATCTTCATCCTCATCTAGTAGTTATGTTTTTTGTCTTTTTGCTAACTTTTCTACTTCTGTCTTTGACATTTTTGGAACTGATACTTTAATTTTCCATTTATATATCTTTTCAAACTGTCGAGGGGTCTCTGTTATTGGTGATTTCGATGGCTGGTCTGCAACTTTCTTCTGAACCTGCAAAATCCTATGTACATCCTCCCAATTGTCTTGATTAGTTAGCAACTCCAATTGTGTTTTTTTTTTTTTTTATGCTGATAAGAAACTTGTCCATTTGCAATCCTTTTTGAAGAAATAATAACATGAGTATCATACATCCATATTTCTCCCTATTGGAATCCCGTGTCCAAGAGATATTTTTCTGCCACATGCAAATCTGATCTAGTATTGACAATAAAAGGGCCCACCTCCCTTTTTAATTTAAAACTTACTTTGTATTTTCTTGATACAAAATGGATAAAGTCAGAATCTAGTCTCTGTCTAATGAATTCTAGTGCAAATATTGTAGGAGTAAAAAAAGGTATCCAAAAGGAAAGGTCGTAGTTCAGAGCCATAGACTCTAATTTCTGTATAGTTTTCAAAGATATACCAGTGTCCTACTCTCTTGTCAGGACTCCCCTGTAAAACTTTCTTACATTTTGGGAAGACTCTAGGAGACATCTCATCATGTATAATGTCATAAGCCTTTGACATAAATTGGTTAACATATTATGAGAATCCAACATTTTGAATCTTCTTCTTAACCGAAGAAGTCCAGTGAATAACTGAAATTGGACTACCAATCTCGTCTTCAGTTTTCAATTCAATATGTGAAAACTTAATAGCTTGAGAAAACAAAAAGAGATATAGTATTTAAGCCCTAAATCGTGGCAAATTACCCCTTAATTGGGGCATATTACATTAGTATTTTTATTTTATTTATGTCGGCTTGGGTCCATTAGTTGTAATCGTACCTCCTAGTCTCCTATATATACCAAGGAGACCTTTTCATTTGGAATCATCTTGTATTTGTGAATTCACATTATGTATAAGGAGGTTTCCCCCTCGAAGAGGCTTATTATATGAATTTCTCTCTTTTTCAAGGAATTGAGTACTTATTATGAGGTTTTTATGCTATTTTGATATTTGGTTCTTAACATTTGGTATCAGAGCCAGACAATCCTTAGGACCAGCTTTTTCAAAAAAGTCTTCTTGGCATTTTTGCTACCAATTTTTTTTTATTTTTTATTTTATTTATTTATTTTTATTTTTTTTTCTGGAAGGTTTCAATATCTGGAATTTCTATGGTGTAGAGGAAACATATAGAGCTAACTTGGGTCAAAATTTCATATCTTAGTTTGTTATATTTTTGGAGATATTTTCTATTCAAGTTAGGGTTTTTGATTAGTCCGAAACAGGTCTTCTTGGAATTTTCACTCCCAATTTTTTTCAGCTTGGTTTTAGGTTCCAAAATTTTTAAAGTACGAAGGAGGAATAGTGAAATAGTGTGTGTACAAATTTCATCCCTTGATTCGATGTACTCTAAAATTTATTCTTTGAGGAAATTAGGGTTTTTGGTTGGTCCATATTTCAATCTAAAATAGGTGTTCTTGGGAAAACTATTATATCTGAAGCTACATACCTCCAAAATGAGTGAGACCTATTCCATTGGTTAGGATACAAACCAAAGTTTTACTGGTGCAAATATCAAGTTCTGAACTAAAGACTGTGACACATGGAAGACCGTACAAGTTCGCTCTCCTGAAAGGGAAAAAAATCTTCACATCTTGGGAATGTTATCATAAAATTCTCTTGGAGAATCCAATCTTGGTATAACTTGTGGGGTTGGAAAGAAGACACATCAGGATACCTAAGAATGAAATTTTAGACTCAGAAGGGCCGAAATTGCAGAGCTACAACAGAAGAAAGGTCATCTAGTAGAATAGTCTCCAAATTAGGGTTTTAAAAGGTGCATTTGTTTTTTGAAAATTTGCATAGCTTTTGACTAGAAGATCCAATTGGGGTTATTCAAAAAGTTGAATAAAGTGGAATAAAAGGAGTATCACATAAAATTGGGATAATATTAGGGAGTTTTAGGTACAGGCATATTCTGACGTCTTTAAACATAGGAGCTATCGTTACTTGTCAGTGCTACAACCCAAGGACAATGTGGTTCTTCCACGTACCTAGAGTATATCAGAAGTCCCCTTTCGAACGATTTCACATTATACAACACTATTAAGGATTTGAGCTCAAACGTAACTGGTTTATATCGAGAGACCCCCTCTAATCCCGAGACCAATTGAGTAAACCATTTGTTCGTCTTGTTGCTATAGTACACTGAGAACAACACTCAGTGAGATCACTCTCTAGTACTTGGGTAGTTGGATAGTATGGCTAAGGGCATGGTCAAGCCTCCTTAGTTAGTTCCCTGAGATATTGGGCCGAGTACTATTGTTGGACCTCACACGTATATCAGAGAGCTATAACACTTGACACCCCCTTTTCTGTGAGGACCTCTACCTAAACCAATTAGGAATTTCTACCTTGCAGTGATACTTGGCCAACATGCCACCAAAAAAGGAAACTTCTACACCAAATAATCCATCACACAGTCCTACTTGGACTCTTGATAAAGGTGAAGAAATGCACAAGGACATAGATAGTTTAAAAAATAAGGTGCTAACAAAAGATGAACTACAAAGGATGATGGATTCAATTGAAGCTAAGCTACAAGCGATGATGGATACTAAGATGGATTTATTAAAAGGGGAGATCATGGAAGGGTTGAAAAAGTTGGTAATAGAGAGACCACTTGAAAGTGACAATGTATCCCATGAAATTCATGATGAGGACACAAGGAAGATGAATTAAGACTGGCGAAACTCCAGCTTTGGGTTGAAGACCAACCACTTTCCTAAGATCGATATGAGGAAGTTTGATGGCAAGGATCCAATGACATGGATACTCCAGATGGAACAATTATTTGATCTACATGATGTTCCACACACACAAAAGGTATGAATTGTGTCCTTATATTTAGAACCTAATCAATTTGTGTGGTATCGATGGCTTTGTTCTCGCAAATCACTTGTCACTTGGACAATTTCCACGGAAGAAATGATAGCACACTATGATGATACAATGAAAAATACCTTCTTCAACCAATTGATAAATCTCAAGCAAAAGGGTTCAGTTGCGGAGCACATTGAGAACTTCCAAAGATTGAATATAAATGTAACGAATATTCCAAATGAGCACCTGATTGATGTATTCATAGGAACTTTAAAGGATAACATTCAATATGAGGTTCTCCTTTGGGAACCCAAATCATTGGAGAATGAATTCAGAGTGGCGAGAAATGTTGAAAGTAAAAAATTGGCTATGGCTACTAGAAGGACCACCCCTGACATATATCGAGAGAAAAATGTTCCTTCTTCTAAACAAACTCAACCTACAAGGTTGACACCTCAACAATTGGAGGAAAGAAAATAAAAAGGTTTATGATTTAATTGTGACAAGAAGTATAGTAAGGGACATAAGTGTAGTGAGAAGAAATTATTCTACATAGATTATGAAGAAGAAGAGGAACAAGAACAAGAACCATCTCAAGATGAATATGTAGAAGAGATTTCTTCTGAAGAGATGACTCCCACCATATCATGTCATGCATTGGTTGGAATTAACACTCCTCAAACCCTCAAGATCGAAGGATATCTCAAAAAGAAAAAGGTAATAGTGCTAACTAATTATGGTAGTACTCATAATTTCATTCATTGTAAATTAGCCAAAGCTCTCAATTGCTTTATATATACATCACCTGAGTTTCAATTAATGATTGAAAATGGAGGAATTGTCAATTTCTCAAGAAAATTCCATAAGATCAATCTTACTATGGGGGAATATGTAATGAATAATCCAATGATTTCTATACCCATGGGTGGTGTTGATGTCGTACTAGGGGTCCAATGGTTACAATCATTGGGAACAATGGATTTTAATTTTCAAGAACTTTTCACGAAAGTTTCATTGGAAGGAAAGGAATTTGAGTTAAGGGGTATCACAGGGAAACTGAGTAAGGTGGTAAGCCCTAATGGCATGACAAAATTATTGAAAAAGAGGCATCGGGATGTAATTGTACAACTATGCTCACTAGATGTTCAAAAATATAAGCCATTTATTCCTCTAGATCTCCAAGGGATCATTTATAAGCATTTCAAAGTATTTGAAGATATTCCGAGAGGTCTTCCACCCACTCGCGATCATGGTCATGATATTCACTTAATTCCTGGGATTGTTCCTCCTAGCATCAGGCCTTACAGATACCCTTATGCCCAAAAGAGTGAAATTGAGTGTATGGTTGAATACATGTTAGAGGATAGCATTATTAGACCTAAGCAAAGTTATTACTTTGCACCGGTGGTAATGGTACTCAAGAAAGAGGGCTCATGGCATATGTGTCCATATTATAGAGAGCTCAACAAGATCACCATTAAAGATAAGTTTCCCATTCCCGTCATTGATGAATTATTAGATGAACTACATGGAGCAATCTACTTCATAAAGTTGTATGTCCGTTCAGGGTACCATTGGATTAGAATGAAGGAAGAAGATATCCCAAAAACAATATTTAGAACTCATGAAGGCCATTATGAATTTTTGGTCTGGCCTTTTGGCCTTACAAATGCACCTTCCACATTCCAAGGGTTGATAAATTCCATTTTCAAGCCCTTCCTTTGAAAATTTGTGTTAGTATTTTTTGATGATATACTAATCTATAGAAAGTCTTGGGAAGATCATGCTCAACATGTTGATAGGATGCTAAAACTACTAAAGGAGAAACAACTATATGCCAAACCATCCAAATGTTTCTTTGGGGTGAAGGCGGTAGAGTATTTGGGTCATATTGTATCTCATGAAGGTGTCAAGGTAGACCCTAACAAAATTAAATCCATGATGGACTATTCGATTCCCAAAACATTGAATAATCTTAGAGGATTTTTGGGTTTGACAGGTTACTACTGCAAGTTTGTTCGGAACTATGGAAGAATAGTAGCACCTTTAACTACATTAACTAAGAAGGATGCATTTTCATGGACTCTAGAGACAACTCAAGCTTTTGAACAACTTAAAGAGGCAATGTGCAAATCTCCTATCTTGACCACACCAGACTTCACAAAAACCTTTATTGTGGAATGTGATGCCTCGAGAAATGGCATTGATGTTGTTATAGTGCAAGAAGGAAGGCCCCTTGCTTTTGAAAGTCAGCCACTCAAGGGAAATGAATTACACAAACCTATTTATGAGAAGGAACTGATGGCGATACTACATGCATTGAAGCAATGGCACCCTTACCTAATAGGAAGGCACTTCAAGGTAAAAAAAGATCATGGCAGTCTTAAATACTTCTTGGAACAAAGACTATCTTCAGAATAGAAACAAAAATGGGTGACCAAGAAGTTGGGTTATGACTTTGAAATCATTTACAAAAAAGGGAAGAAAAATATTGTGGAAGATGCACTCTCAAGAAAGGATGAAGATGTTGAGACATTTCTTTGTGCTATCTCTATCATCCAACCTGATTGGATAATGAAAGCAAGGGATGAATGGAAGAATGACGAAGAAGTGTGGACTCTCATTCAAAGGTTCCAACAGGATTCCAGTGCATCTGATACATTTACATGGAAAAATGATTCACTATAGTACAAAGATCGCTTATATTTATGTAGGAAATCCCAACTCAAACAAAAGGTACTTTTGGAATTACACACCTCTCTGGTAGGAGGGCACTTAGGATTTTTGAAAACCTATCACAAGATCAAGAGGGAATTTTTTTGGGATGGCCTTAAAACCGATGTTCAAAGGTTTGTGGAGAATGTTTGGTTTGATAACAAAATAAGGTGGAGACAATTAAGATCCCATGTCTTTTGCAACCATTATCCATTCCAAGTCAACGCTGGGAGGAGGTTTCCATGGATTTCATCACGGGGTTAACAATGTCCGAAGGAAATAGTGTCATCATGGTGATTGTTGATAGACTTACCAAGTACACACACTTTTGTGCACTCTCTCATCCTTTCAAATCCAATACAATTGCTACCGCATTCAGGGAGACAGTTCAAAATCTACATGGAAGCCCAAAGATTATTGTAAGTGACATAGATCCCATCTTCACTGGACATTTTTGGAATGGATATCTCAATCTGATGGAAAAACTAAGATAGTGAACAAATTTTTGGAAGGCTACCTTCATTTCTTTGTCTCTGATAAACAAACACAATGGTTCAAGTGGTTACCCTTGGCATAATGGTGGTATACCACTTCCTTTCATACTGCAACAAAAATGACACCATTTATGGCGCTTTATGCATATCACCCACCATCCATCACTTCTTCTCCAAAAGAAAAATATAAGGTTCAAGCAATGGAATATCACATCAAGCATCAACAATAAGTGCTCCAACTCTTAAAGGACAACTTGACCATGGCACACAATCACATGAAACAACAAGCAGATCAACATTGTAGTGAATTAAGTTTTGAAGTACGGGATTGGGTATTTTTAAGACTACAACCATACAAACAAATGTCCCTCAAGCAAGCTAATAAGGATAATAAATTATCATTGAAGTACTATGGCCCTTATAAGGTGTTGCAAAAGATTGGTACTATGGCATACAAATTGGATTTACCTGCATCTTCACAAGTACACCCAGTTTTCCATGTTTCATGCTTAAAGAAGGTTATAGGTGACAAGATCCCATTTCAAAATATATTGCTAGAACTCAACGAGCAAGGAAAAATCATATTGGGGCCTGAAGCTATCAATGACACAAGAATTCGACAGTTGAGGAATAGATCAATTTCATAGTATCTCATTAAGTGGAAGAAACTACCTGCTGAAGATTCCATATGGGAAGATGCATCTTTTATACAGAAGCAACCATAACTACTCAAGCATTGAGAACAACACTTGTCTCAAGGGGAGGGGCATGTTAAGCCCTAAATCATTGTACATGACCCCTTAGTTGGGGCATATTACATTAATATTGTTATTGTATTTATGTCGGCTGGGTCCATTAGTTGTAGTTGTACCTCCCAGTCTCCTATATATACCAAGGAGACCTTTTTATTTGGAATCATCTTGTATTTGTGAATTCATATGATGTATAAGAAGGTTCCCCCCTCGAAGAGGCTTATTATATGAATTTCTCTCTTTCTCAAGGCGTAGACTACTTATTTTGAGGTTTTTATGCTATTTTGATATTTGGTTCTTAATATAGTAGGTAAGATTGGTATCTGAAACTTACAAGGGTTTCAAACTCTGACAATTGATGATGAATCATATTATCTAGAAATTGATTTAGTCAAATTTGGCCATAGTTTTTACTGCAGATGGACAAATTAACATCATAAACCCTAAAATGAATTTATTGACACCCTGGTCATTTTCTTTTCCTAAGATTACAAACACCATTATGATAATTTGTTTTGATCTTACACAAAACAAACTAGCTTCAAGAAAAACATTATCTATAGGAATATTGGGGTTTTGACATAGACAGGATTGTAAAAGAGTAACTCTTGCTTGGGAATTTAAAGCTCTAAAGAAATTAGCTAACACAATTTTATTTAACGATTTAATGACAACCTTAGCATCTAAACCCACTTTTAGAAATGACATATCTTTTAGAAGAGATATAGTTAGAGGCACACCAAATTACAAATTGAGGAAATTCATACACTTGGGGCAATATAAACTTAGCGAGAACGGATTCCCACTCTGTCTCAGTTATTAAGTGGATCCGCTCAGAAACATTTGCAAATCCCTCGGCATCCAAAATCTGGAAAAATCTACTGAAAACAGTCCACATTATCAATAATTGGCTCACTTGGAAACCTGGATCGGGATCTCTCGTGAGTTTAGGGAGAGACAGAATATTGGATTTGGACGCGTTCCTTCCTTTCTGCACGCCTCAGGTCCACTCTACAGCAGAAGCATATCACCGTACTAGCTCATGCCTGGAAAACACATCAACATTCCCCCATCTCGTCTCAATGGTTAGACAGTGCCGACTTAGAACTCACCGGAGACATTGCATCGGAATGGGACAGATTCAGAAGATCTCTACAAGCATCGGGCATCACATTAGCAGATAACATTGATGAACTTCATTGGACCGGAGGGAATGCCTCCGGACTCATCACTTCAAAAAACGTCTACTCAACCATTTGCGCTACACAGAATTTACCGACAGTCTCCGGATGGCAAAAGAGCATTTGGAATTGGAATCTGCAGTTGAAAGTTAAGCTATTCACGTGGCTGGCCGCAAACTATAAAATTTTGACGTGGCCTAATCTCCAACGCAGAGGATGGGAAGGCCCTAACAGATGCATCCTGTGCAAACTAGACAGTGAAACTACTGACCATTTATTTCTGCACTGTTCCTTCACGATTACTGTGTGGAATATGATTTACTCCACAGGAAATTTTATCCAAAAGTGGGGCGGAAGCTGCTTGACTGATAGCTTATCTAAGTGGACAGCAAATAAAACTGTTCCAAATACTTTACCTCCCCTTATTTGCTGGTTCGTGTGGCTCGAGAGGAATGCAGCAACCTTTGATAAAAAAAACCCCTCTCCACATTCGGTAATGATTCGAGCACTTGGTACAATTCAAGCCCGAGGAAGCTATTACCCGCTCCTTGCTTCGGTCTAGTTACAATTATCAGAATTTTGAATTTCCTGTAGCTAGCTTTGATGGAGCCGCAAAGGTAGGCGGACTTTGCTGTGGTGCAGGTGGCATAATTAAACTGTCGAACACCTTGGCACATAAATGGTACCTGAATTGTGGAATCGGCTCGAATACAAAGGCTGAATTATTGGGGGCTTGGGCTACATTACACATAGCCAATCTACTTGCACTCCCGAAGATCCAAATCCTTGGAGATTCAAAGGTGATAATCGATTGGCTGAACGATAGAAGTGAATTGCGAGTGACCTCTCTTGAAGGCTGGAAAAATAGAATCAAAACTCTAAAGAACTCTTTCGAGACCACTCAATTTTTCCACATCTATCGGGAATATAACAAAGAAGCTGATTCACTTTCTAAGCAAGCTTTAACGGAACCGGAAGGTTACATCACAATTCACCTTTGGTCTGATGGAGTAAAGGGACAGCGTCGCCTCCTCAAGGTCTATTAACTCCATTTTCCGATTCTCCTCTTTCAATTCAGAATTTCATGGCTCTTGCTGAATCAGCTATCGTCTCTAGCTCGGACATATCCAGTCTCCTATTCGCTGCTCACATTTTCTGTAAAGGCTTCATTGTTTTGTAAAAAGCCTTTTTATTTGTCTTCAGATTTTTGCTGTAATTTTGTTTGTAATTGCTGCAAAGCTCTATCTGTATCCTTTCTGGAAATTGCAGAACTTTTTTTGACTGCTAAAAATTATATATTTTAATATAATCCGTGAAATTTTTCTTCTGGAAAAAAAGAACGGATTCCCACACATGGTAATAATCAACTAAGTCTTTGAAGATTTTTTTTTATTGCTGACTGGTGAATTTCAAACAGGTCGAAGGATGAAATAGGGTCGAAAACATCTTTATACCCATCGACTAAATATTCTTTGATCGTCGATGGTATTTTAGTTTTCACTGAGTCGGACGATTCCATTGTAAAAATGTAAGGCTAAAAGAAATAAAATAATTTTGAATTACCCGGGTGAAAAGTTCGCTCCAGAATATACTCGCGTTAGGTTCGTGATTTGCACTGACACGTCGAACGGTGTTACCAGTTTCAAATCTTTGTAAAACAAGCATTAACCCTCGAAACTTCACTTTTAACCTTTAATAATCAAACTTGAATATGTGGCAGGTTTGGATAGGTGAAGAATAATTAAAATTAAATATAAAAAATCGATAAAACCGTCACTTCACCTTTTCCCGTTGGCTTTAAATAATTGATCACGGATTGGCCTGCATTCAAACATGCAATGTATTAATATAAAAGCTTACAATAAACTATATAATTAAACTATTTAAACTATAACAAAAATTTAATAAATCTAAAATAGATCAAAATTAAAACAAAATGATATTAAACTTTGATAAATCTAATAATAATAAAGTCAAAATTATATATAAATATTATTATTTACAAATCTAATAAAATAAATCTAAAATAGATCAAAATTAAAACAAAATGATATTAAACTTTGATAAATCTAATAATAATAAAGTCAAAATTATATATAAATATTATTATTTACAAATCTAATAAAACCTAACATTTAAGAAAATAATAAGGATTAAAAAATAAATTAACTAACTAATAAACTAAACTAATAAATTTGATAAAACTAAACTAACTAATCAATCTCTAATTAAAATTTATTGAAACAAATTGCTACATTTTATAGAAAATTTAGAAAATGTTATAATAGTTTATATAAATGGTTGGGAATGCCTTTTGGCTTATGTAATTGACCAACTACATTCATGCATTTAATGAATGATGTATTGTGTCTCTTTCTAGATTCATTTACAATAGTTTACTTGGATGTTATATTGATTTTTAGCTCTATCTAGGCAAAGAATATCTCATGTCTTATGTAGGTGTTAGAGATCTTGAAAAAGCACCAACTGCTAGAAAACCTTAAGAAATGTGAATTTGCCTTGCATTCCTCGGTGTACTTGGAGTAAATGCTTGTTGGAGGGGAACTCAATATTGATCCTATGTAGATGAAGGCCATAATCAAGTGGCCGACTCCTACCAATATCACCGAAGTTAGGAGCTTTGTGGGAGAAACATAGTACCTTTAGAAGTTTATAGCATCCTTTTCAGTTATGGCTACACCACTCCATGCCATAACAACCAAAGACAAGAGTTTCCAATGGGGAAAGAATCAACAAATATTTTTGAAGAGCTAAAATGGAAGATTAGTCAAGCATCGATTCTCACATTGTGTAACTTGCAAAATACCTTCAAACTGGATATCAATACAAGTGGATATGCTATGGTAGTGGTATTCATGCAATTAGGAGGTAAGCCAATATGCTATGATTCTAAAATGTTTCATGGCACAGGGTCTTAAACCACCCCACATATCACAAGGAGCTCTATGTTTTGGTAAAAGTTGTTAAGAAATGGAAGCACTATCTAATGGGTAAGGACACCATCATCCACATTGATCACCAGTCGCTACAATATTTGCAAGCCCAAAGTAAGCTTCAACAAACAAGACAATATAAGTGAATGAGATAGTTATTGCAATTTCGTCTTATCATTAAATATAATAATTGTGGTACTAATAAGTTGTCAGACATGCTTTCAAGGCCACCCACATCCAAGATCATAACTTTGGGTACTCTTATGCACATGGAGCCTTTCATCCATGATGTGTATAAAGAGGAATACACATAAGATGAAGATTTCAAGGAGGTATTTCAATAGCTACAAGGCTAAGTTCATGAAGAAGAAGGTGATAGCAAGGTTAACTACCATCTCTGGGATGGGTTGGTATACAAGCTAGATAAGATCTATGTTCCTAAATAAGAAAGATTGCAACTTATCACAAAAACTCACACCCCGAAAGTTGCAAGGAATTTTTGGTGTTGGGAAAACAATGGCCAAATTATAGAGGTATGTGTATTGGTCCATAATGTAAGAAGGTGTAGTTCTATTTATTAGAGGATGCATACTTTGCTATACTATCAAACCCAGTATTAGGAAGAAAGGTTTACATTGCCCCTTACCTATACCTACTAGACCATGGGAGAACATCTCCATGGATTTCATAGGTGGTTTGGCAAGAACCAAGTGGGGACATGACTATCTATTTGTGGTAGTGAAGAGGTTTAGTAAAATGTGAATTCTCATGCCTTGTAAAAAGACCATCAAAGGACAAGATGCAACAATCATGTTCTTTGAAAATATTTGTATGCACTTTGGTATACCAAGGGACATCAACTCAGACAAACATACCAAATTTCTTAGTGATTTTTGGACTATAATTTGGGAGAATATGGGTACCAAGTTGAAGAGATTGACAACTCTCCATCTGCAAATGAATGGGAAGATATAAGTGGTGAATAGGACACAGGTTCAAATTTTGAAGGGTTACAATCAAAATCATCTAAGAACCTAGCTTGAAAATTTGATTTATATTCAACACTCATATAATAGATAAGTCCACACTTTCACTAGTAAGTCCCCTTTGAAACTTGCATGAATATTTTCCACCTTCACATTTAGATGTTGTATATGGAAAACAAGGAGTGAGGGAAGACACCACATGAGAAGCATTGAAGGTTGAAATATTGATTGGAAATATCACGCAGATCCATTTGCAAGTATAGGAGGCATTGAAGAAGTCACAAGAAAAGTACAAGGCTTGGAATGACTAGCACATGATTAAGAAGACATTCAAGGTAGGAGATCCAATTTGGTTGCATCTAGATGAAGAAAGGCTACAAGGTCCCAGTAAGAAGATCAAGGATTTGTGATATGGTCCTTTTGAAGTGTTGAAGCAAGTAGGTGATGATGCTTATAGACTTAGGCTACCACCATATATGAACATTTACTCAGTAGTGAATGTGGAAAATTTGAAATTCTATGAGCCTTCCATGTTAGAACAAGAAAATGATAGGTAAGTCTTACTTACGATTGAGGACTTACTACCATAAGCTAAGACATAGTTAGTAGAGGATACAATTTTACAGAAGAAGTATAAAACAACTAGATAAGGGCAATAAGAACTCTAGCAAGTTGGGCTGAAAGGACAACTTCCAAGCAAGACAAAATAGTAATCTAGGGAGAAGATAGAGGAAACATTTCCTTACCTCCTCCAGTAAAATCGTTTTGGGACCAAAATCCTCCAATAATGGGGAGGTATGATCCAAAATGGATCACTATATAATTTATCATCTATTTGGTACTTTTTGAGTGGAAAACTTGGAGCTTTTGACTTGTAGGGCCCATTTTAGGGAAAGGTCCTATTTTGGTGATTTTGGGACTTGAAATTTTTGAAGGTTGTTTCATGTATTAAATGATCACTTTTGGGGTCAAAACTTCATGGACAAAGTCTTCAACTCTTTGACATTGTTCCACATGTTGAGAGCTTTCAAATGGTAAAAATATCACCTCAATCAAAGTTCTTAAGGGGAAGTTACACCTCCCAAAGTTGACCTATGTTTTTGACCACCATGGTACTCAGTGGATGATAATTCAACTCTCATTACTCACATATGTAGAGGTAGTCACATGTTGACTTTTAAGAAAATTCTAGAGGGTCCAAATCCCTAACACTAATCAAGAGTTGAGGCATGCAAAAACTCTAACCCCAACTCTAGATGACTATCAAGACTACTAAATATTGGTCCACAAGGAAAGGAAGGGATCCCATTCTTGTTGTATTGATTTATTATTTCATAGTTAAGGACAACAAATGAGTGGGATATTGCGAGCATAACAAAGGAAGTAAAAGATCTTGTAACAACCAAGCATGCAACAATGGCTATGACAACTCCATAGTGAGTTAATATTTCTTTGTATCTACATTTCATACATGAGAAGAAAAGAGCAAGGCATAGACCTCACTTTTTGACTTGGTTTTCCCCTATTGGGTTTCCCAGGGTATATGCTCTATTCCTTATGTTGATGGTATGGTGTTTATTATTCTAGCTCTTTTTTGTTGCATTCTCAATCTATTTTAGTAATTTGAGCACTACGGTAGGAATATTAAGTTATAATAATGAGTAAACACTACATAGTAAAGATCTTTTGTAGAAACTTGTGAGATTTATTGTAATGACTCTTTTAGTGGAATATCCATGATAGTTTACAGATCAACAACAACATTCACACAATTCATCACATAGAATTATTGTGGAAAAATGTTGGGGAAAAACCATTGTCCAAGATCGATCTTTCTCTCTTATTTATTAAATTATGCATAATATAATTACATTAAGGCAATCGACCCTTTCACTCTCTCTATACAAACTTCGTTGGATTGCTATGGTGTAGGCCAGGGTGACATTTTATCTCAACTTCACCTCTATCTAAAGTTCCTCAATCTCATTTGAACATCCTCATATTTATTCATGCTTTTCTCTCCTGATTGTTACATCTTCTCTCCTCATTGCTACAACATTCTCTTGTTTGTCACACAATCTCATTTTCACAACCACCTCTTTGTTCTAACATCTCTCTACCCAATCTTCTTGGCATTCTTGCAACTATTTGTGTAACCATTCCATCATTTTATTATCTTCTCTTAACACTTATTCGTCTACTTGATCACTATCATTCATCGGGTTCAATTGTAACCGCTTATCATCCTATACACATGGGTTTTCATTCCACATCTTGACATTGTCTCAAATCTTTTATATTGCACATATTGTCCATAAATAATCTTTGTTTGTCATAATTACTTTATTGTAATAAATTTCTATCCTTATTATAACATTTCTCCACTTTATCCCCACTTGGAACCTTCCAATACATCATCACTTTTTTTGTTTTTTTTAATATTTTTACTTACTAACCATTTTAACCTTGTCATATTTAATGTGATTCCTCTATACTTTTGACCTCCAACCATTCCTTTATAAGTTTTCCCACAAAGTATCAATTCTCATTCTTCCTTTGATATATATCCACATCAGTGCCCTTCACTCCATGTTCTCCTCATCAATATCGACATATTTACCTCTTTCCTACTCTATTTAATTGCTTAGGGATGCGACTCTTTATTTTGCCAATGATGTTCTTATTAAAAATAAAAAAATAACTAATAATAATGCTTTGATTTTAGAAAGTCTTTTTTAATGAAAAATGAATGGACAACCAAAGGCTTTTTGTCGCTTATTAGATATTTGGTAGAATAAAGGCTCTCAATTAAACATCGAACATATTCGAGTGAAAATTTGGGTATATTAGCCATCCTAATAAAAGGAAGCGTGCAATGGACTCAACTCAAATGTTGAGGGGTCAACCAGGGTTTCTCCACAATTCTCCACTCGCATGGAATAAGATTAGAAAGTGTGGCTCATACCTATGTAACGAATGAGGCCAAGGAAAGCACTTGTATTCCTAATTGGTTATATATATAAAGTAAGATTGAAAGGATAAGGCCATTCTATTATTTCGATTCTCTTATGCTTAAATAAAATCTTAGTCTTTTGCTCCTCCAATCTTATAATTCCTCAATGAGGTAGGCGAAGAACTTTATTCCCAAAGTAAGATCGAAAAGGTAAAGGCATTGGTTCCCCTTGTCTTATGCTTAGAACGAAATCTCAATCTTTGAAAGTTCAGTCTAGCAATTGGATTTTATACATACCTTTACTTAATACAAATATACTCACTAATTAAAAATTGAATAGAACAAGACAAGAAACCTTTGACACTAGTATTTAAAAGATTCAAAGAATCGGCTATGTAAACTATTATATGGCTCCATTATTGATTCTTATAGCATCACGAGTCCGACATCAACATGTTGACCATCCTTAGAGAGCCCATCAACTACTGTGTTGAGTTCTCTGGAAAAGTATATGAATATTTTGAAAAGGCCTCAAGATTGATTTCAATTAGTCTACTAGTGATATGAGAATAACATTATGAAGAAGCTTTCACTTTTCATCTAATTGA